>JAYESD010000007.1:20872174-21097995 GCA_036927565.1 Tuctoria greenei | reverse complement strand
GGGTCACACCACCTCCACGCATTCTGAGATACTGGTCAGAACAAGGTTAAATGCATCTGATAGCTCCAGAACTACGCTCCAGTCCTCGGTATCAACGTTGGCGAGTCCTTGGGGCAGCTCCAACCTTTTTCGCTCCTCCACCTTCAATGATGACCCCAACCCTTCTTCCAGTCATCCCATTTACCAGAAGGGAATGTGTACTTGAAGGGGCTATTCTTGTGCTTTACGAAATAGTAGAAGCCAAGAAGCTCAATTCCCTTGCCCGGTGGTGTGGACTGTGAAGAAGGTACGGAACAACTCGATGCAGGGGGGAACAACCACCCAAATCTCGCAGAAGTGGACGAAGGTTGCCACTGGAAGAAGAGAATGGGGGCCAAGATGATGCAGCTGGAGACCGTAGAAGTCCAGTAGCATTAAGAGAAAGCTTGAAAAAGGTGGGATCAATCCCACCATTGCATACGCTGAGAAGTACACCCATGTCGCCATTGCGCTACCTCTTGAATGGGAGCTTGCTGGTGCAGATCAAGTGTTGAAGGAATCACTGGACCACCCCATATAGGTTCAAACCTTCATCAGATCGTCCCTTGCCATTGAGGCGGCTCTTGGGAAGACCCAACTCCATCGCGGCAAAGTGGAGCAAAGGAAGGGAAATCTAGGCGAAGTTTGGGAGGCTCTCAGCGCAAGTTTGATCGAAAGCGTAAAGAGTCCCTCAAACCATTTATACATTATTTCTTAAGTAAGCCTCTGTGACGCTTGGATGGAAACCGCAACGGCTCAAAGAAGAGGCTCCGTAGCGACTGGGGCGTTAGCAGCCCTAGGTAAGCATCGTGTGCTTTCCTTAAAATGCTAATCTTGTTTTTTTTGTGTATTTAATCTTCTCATCCCTTTATTTTCAGGGTGTCGAGAAAGGAGTCAGGGACTTCGGCATCTGTTGTAGCGACTGTGGCTACACATGCCGAAGCTTCAGTTTTGACCATCGAGCCTCCTCCTCAAGGTAGCTCCGGTGCTAGCTGTTGTTGATTTGGATTAGAGTCATCGCTGGAAGCTCCCGTGGTAGAGCCAGACCACGGGGGAGAAGTTGAAGATGCACCTCCGGCAACAATACCGGAAGTTAAAGTTCCAGGGCAGGAGTTGGAGATATCGGAAGCTCCAACTTCTGAACGGGAGGCCACCAAGGCTCCGGTCCATGCAACAGAAGTTGTTGCGGGGTCAGCGACGCCAAAAACTCCGGCCCTTTGAGCCGGAAGTCATTGAAGTTCCGACCTTTGAGCCGGAGGCAATTAAAGCCCAGGAAACTGAGCCGATGATTGTCAAAACTCTGGCCTCTGAACCAGAAGATGCTGAAGGCCCAGCTGCCGAGACACAGGTGCTCGAGGCTGTGGTCATCGAACCATATGTTTCTGATGTGTCAGTGCTTGAGCCGACAGTAGTAGAGGCACCGGGTGGAGCTTCCACTGTCGCCCCGGAGGTAATTGCTCCGGTGGTGTCCATGCCTAAGCTGGAGCACCATGAAAATGTGGTGGCGGGCTCTCCACCTGTGGGGCCAACAACTGAAGGCTCGGAAGCAGGGCCTTTGAATTTTTCTCTGGCGGTGGAAGTTCCCCAGTGGGATCTTCTTCAACAGCAGCCAAAGAGCTCCCGGCGGGCGGATCTAGTGCCACGGAGGTTCAAGAGACAATCCTAGTATAGTGGGACCCAATTTTTGTGATACAGAGTCCACTGGAACTAGCAGAGTTGATCCCAGCAGGTCCAGAGCCTATCCCCTTAGCGTTGTCCATAGACAATGCCTGCTCAAGTCTCCGGCAAGTCCAGCTTGCCTTTGATCATGAGATCAAAGCCCTGGAGGAGGAGCGCAACACCATAAGGCGTTGGCGTAACAGACTCCATTTTGAGACCAGACTTGCTCAGACAAGGCTTGCTGACCAGAAGGAGTGGGTCAAGACGGAAATGGCCCGGAAGGAATACTGGGACAAGCTGCTGGAAGAGAAGGAAGCTGTCATCAGGGCGATCGACGCTAACTCTAGGGAGTTCCTTGAGCAAGCTAAGGAGAGGAGTGATGCCACTGATGAGCATCACGAAAACCTCAATAAGTTAAATGAGGTCCTCTTGAAGCGCCGAGCGGACCTTGATGCTAGGGAAGAGAAGCTCTTGGAGCAGCAGGAGCATATTTTGAATAGGGAGGCAGAGGTAACCCATAAGTTGACTCTGGGTGAACAGAATTTGGTAGATAGCAACAAAAAGCTGGATCTATGGAGTAAAGAGGAAAGGGAGAAGTACTAGATAATGGGGCGGGAGCTCTAAAAAAGAGAAGCTGATGTTGCCACCAGGGAAGGGAAAGTGAGAGGCAGGGAAAAAGACTTGGCGGAAAGGCGGAACTGCACCCACCTCAAGGAGACGGAGCTGACTGATCACGAGAAGCTAGTTGCTATGAATATTCAGCAGCATGCCAAATTGGTCGAGCGCCTTGCTCGGGAAGGTTCAGAGCTTGCGGCTGTCTGGAAGTCACTGGAGGAGATGTGGAGCTTGAGGGAGACAGAGTCCATAGTGTGGGACTTTATGGTACGAGGCAACGACGCACTGACACCTCTTGGCTTCAGTCTTGTATGTCCGGACAATCTGGAGCTGGACTTGGACTAAGCGCTAGTGGCCCTCAATGCCGCTAGTGGCAAACTCGATGCGATGGGCGACGTCATTGTGGATCAACTGGAGACAAAGGGGAAATCTCTCGCTACGAACATCACAGAGTATGTGCTGACGTGTTATGTGAGCCAAAGTCCCCAATTCTACCTGGACCTGGTGCTCCAAAGTCCTGTTGCTAAAGAGGATGACGACGCGAGGGCTAGCGTCCAAGGAGTTGCCGAGGAAGTCGCCTCATTCTTCCGCAGGACTTAGATCCTCCGGTAGCTAGGACTTTTTCCTTTTGCCTTCTGTTGTAATCCCAATTTTGTAATCCAGTGCTTCGAATTAATGAAGTCCACTTTTCCATTAATTTCACTTTATTGTTTTCTTGTCTTCAATATATTGTGCTCTGTCTTATTGGCCCCCCGGTATATGTGCACATTTCAAGTGTGTACATGTACCAAAAGGATTTGACAGTATGTTGATGACTTGAACGCTTCAAACTTGTAGATTTTAGGTCTGAAGTCTTTATTTGTAACACGTCGACGGCTGGCCCCCTGGGATTGTCGGAGCTTGGTAGGTCTGGTAGCTCCCGATGTCAACGCACGAATCGTTGAAGGTAGGCCCCCAGGTGTTGTCGGAGCATTGTAGCTCCGACGTCACCCGCTGTCAACTTATTAAACGTCAACGGCAGGCCCCATTGGAGGATGTCAGAGCTTAGTAGCTCCGGCGTCATCCACCATCGCTATGAATTTATGTTTATCCCGCACATTAAATACAAGAAAAAAGTAAAATTTGTCCTTTTGTATATAAATTGTTTGTGACTTACCATTCTTATTTGAGTTTTAAATCCGAAGAAACTCGATATGATAACAAGCATATTGATGTAATCTTTCCGGACCCATATGCGTTTTTATTACTCACCCTATTAAGGCCTGCCGGGGTGTAGGTAGAGTGGCGTACTTGGGATGCAGGACCAGGCTAAGTCGATAGCACACTCCGGACCTATGTTGGCTTGGCGTTCAGGCAAGTAGACTATACAGCATGTTAAGATCCAAACAGATCAACAATATAACTCGTAACACATATGAATAAGTTGGACAAAAACTAAAAAAGAATTGCACAACTTCATTATAGACAAGAAGGATAAAAACAATAATTTATATATCGAGCCATGTACAAAAATAAATGCACGTGGAGTCTGTTTTCAAGCAACAATGTCTATCATTGTAGGTCCGGATTACAGGGAAGACAAGGACACACTTAGAAGAAGAAGAAGAAGAAGAAGAAGAAGAAGAAGAAGAAGAAGAAGAAGAAGAAGAAGAAGAAGAAGAAGAAGAAGAAGAAGAAGAAGAAGAAGAAGAAGAATAAGAAGAAGAAGAATAAGAAGAAGAAGAAGAAGAAGAAGAAGAAGAAGAATAAGAAGAAGAAGAATAAGAAGAAGAATAAGAAGAAGAAGAAGAAGAAGAAGAAGAAGAAGAAGAAGAAGAAGAAGAAGAAGAAGAAGAAGAAGAAGAAGAAGAAGAAGAAGAAGAAGAAGAAGAAGAATAAGAAGAAGAAGAATAAGAAGAAGAAGAAGAAGAAGAAGAAGAATAAGAAGAAGAAGAATAAGAAGAAGAAGAAGAAGAAGAAGAAGAAGAAGAAGAAGAAGAAGAAGAAGAAGAAGAAGAAGAAGAAGAAGAAGAAGAAGAAGAAGAAGAAGAAGAAGAAGAAGAAGAAGAAGAAGAAGAAGAAGAAGAAGAAGAAGAAGAAGAAGAAGAATAAGAAGAAGAAGAATAAGAAGAAGAAGAAGAAGAAGAAGAAGAAGAAGAAGAAGAAGAAGAAGAAGAATAAGAAGAAGAAGAATAAGAAGAATAAGAAGAATAAGAAGAAGAAGAAGAAGAAGAAGAAGAAGAAGAAGAAGAAGAAGAAGAAGAAGAAGAAGAAGAAGAAGAAGAAGAAGAAGAAGAAGAAGAAGAAGAAGAAGAAGAAGAAGAAGAAGAAGAAGAAGAAGAAGAAGAAGAATAAGAAGAAGAAGAAGAATAAGAAGAAGAAGAAGAAGAAGAAGAAGAAGAAGAAGAAGAAGAAGAAGAAGAAGAAGAAGAAGAAGAAGAAGAAGAAGAAGAAGAAGAAGAAGAAGAAGAAGAAGAAGAAGAAGAAGAAGAAGAAGAAGAAGAAGAAGAAGAAGAAGAATAAGAAGAAGAAGAATAAGAAGAAGAATAAGAAGAAGAAGAAGAAGAAGAAGAATAAGAAGAAGAAGAAGAAGAAGAAGAATAAGAAGAAGAAGAAGAAAGAAGAAGAAGAAGAAGAAGAAGAAGAAGAAGAAGAATAAGAAGAAGAAGAAGAATAAGAAGAAGAAGAAGAAGAAGAAGAAGAAGAAGAAGAAGAATAAGAAGAAGAAGAAGAAGAAGAAGAAGAATAAGAAGAAGAAGAAGAAGAAGAAGAAGAAGAAGAAGAAGAAGAAGAAGAAGAAGAAGAAGAAGAAGAAGAAGAAGAAGAAGAAGAAGAAGAAGAAGAAGAAGAAGAAGAAGAAGAGAAGAAGAATAAGAAGAAGAAGAATAAGAAGAAGAAGAAGAAGAAGAAGAAGAAGAAGAAGAATAAGAAGAAGAAGAAGAAGAAGAAGAAGAATAAGAAGAAGAAGAAGAAGAAGAAGAAGAAGAAGCTTGGAGAGAATAAAGTTTATAAGAATAAGAGGACAAACAGTCAAGCCGACATGGGCAAGGAGTGGGACTCTAGCGATGGGTCTTCTTCTGATAATGAAGAAGAGGTGACGACCGTCGCCATCAAGAGGCCAACCACGAGGAAGTCGCTGTTGCCCAATAAGGGAGAGTGGAATACTTCAATCCACACTTTGCTTATGGCCAAGGAAGGGAAGAGAAAGGTTAAATCTAAAACTTCTTCTTTGCATTCCATTAATGAGATGACTTTGATAATTCTAGCGAGAATGAATTCATGTTTAGAGTCTTAAATAATATTGTTATTGCTAGAATGAAAATGTTATCCAATGAAATATTTGATAAGGAGGAGCTTCTCAATGAACAACAGGAGTTGTTTGTCTTAGAGAAGCACCAAAATCTTGAAATTGAGAAGCTACTTGAGCTTGAGAGGGAGAGGAGTTGGGAACTTGAACTTGCCAAGAGCAAGGAGATTTGTATTAGTCTCAAGTGTGAGGAAGAAGAGGTGCACCCTCCTACGGACTCATCTGAGCCAGCAGCACCGGATGGTGCCAAACACTGGAGCAGAAGCAACGGCGTGCAGAGCGGGGAGCAGGTGCTTGGACTGCACAGTGTTTGATCTCAAGAGGAAGCATAGCGATGAAGTTTTGACTGGGGTAGCAACAGATCAAGCTGAGACGGTTGGATAGGGGCGAGCTGGGCAGCGGCAATCGAGATGGAGCCAAGCAGCTCGGTGGTAAGTGCTTTGTGCATGCCACGTGCACAGGGAAAAGAAGAAAACAGAGATCGCTTCTTTGACTAAAAATGGGGGCCCACCTAGTTCTGCCTCTTAACCTCACTCTCTTTGAATTAAAAATAGCAAACTAAATCCTAAATTAGTATAAATTCACAAGGGTATAAATCCTTTCTTGATTCTCATCTTTTCACTTTTTTGCACCTTTTGTTCACTTGTGCTCTTCCCTTTCTTGAAATTCATTTTTCTTCTTTTTGTACCTTTAGTTCAATTCTCCGAAACCTACTATTATCTCAACAAACTTGATTAGGATCTCACTTGTTTGTCATCAATCTTCTAAAACCCACAAGGGTGTGCCTAGATGCACTTTCAATCTCTCCCTTTTTGTTGATTGACGACAACCATTTTGAGATTACACAAATAAGAGTAAAAACTTGATTTTCATGAAGTGTGCACATTTCAGTAACAAAAGTTGTGAGCGTGAATTAGTTCTCATATATGCACTCTTTATGGTGGGGTGCCTATCAAGTCTGTGTGAGCAATAATTGTGATGAATATAAATAACAGTATGATGAGCTTAATCAACAATTATTACAGAGATATGATAATAAGAATCACACATGAACATTAAAGCATAATAGGTATGGATATAGACATGACCAAGTGTACAATTGAATAAGTATAAGAATAACATATTACGACAATTTGGCATAAACACGAACATAATGAACATGTCAACGCGATAACATGGTGCATAGAAAATTCAAAGTCTTACACAAAGCACATGAGGTCTTACATAAAGCATAATAAGACTCCGACATGAAACATTACAAGTTTTTAAAATAGTCCTCCATGACCAACCAAATCTAAGGATAACGACTATGACGACCCTGCTCCCCATAAATCTCTCCCCCTTTGGCATCAAGACACCAAAACGTGAAAAACCAAGAAAAGCAACGCATCGTCTTCATCTTTTCATTCCACATTTCTCTCACTCTGTGTCTTCTCACTTTCTTGCCCCCTCGTCAATATTATCATTATTGTCACTTGCTTGAGGAGCAGTAGGTCGAATGGAGGGACCAATACCAGAGAAATCTAGCTCATTGTTCTTAAGAAGTGGCATCTCAGTGAAATTTTCATCGGAATATTCTAAAACATCTGGAGAGCCAATGGGTGACATTTCGAGCTTCTGACATATGACAGTCACATTCTCCTTCACATATCGAGAGTGCGTCTTCCTTGTCTGCCTCTCATTATGTTGTTTCACCTCGACTTTGCAACAAGAGGTAAATATTGCATGTAGCATATTCAGAATGCCGCTGTTAGAGCCTCTTGAGGATGGTCGGATTGCGGTAGGTGAGGCACCTGCTGGAGTGACACGAGTGGACTGCTGTCTTGTAGAGGAGGATAGTGGAGGAGGAGCTGTAGGAATTTGAGGTTTTGAGACTGGTGTATGGAACATCTTTGACAAAATCCAATCCTGTGACTTTCTCAATCATGAACATAATGTAGGGGGCATATCTATAGGACTGATTTGGAGTGTGAGCAACGTTGAATATATCATTGTAGATATATTCAAACACATCAAATTCTTCATCTCCACTAACGATTTGCATCAAGTTGCGGAGGAAGCCCTGAATGCTTCCCGCATCACCATCTTTGGATGCAATAGTCTTCCTTAGAACCCGGTTCAAAACAACAAAGAAGGGCTTCAAATAGTTGGTGAATGGAGCTTTGAACAATAGGCAGCGTCATAGAGGAATTATAGTTCATTCTTGTCTATCGCCTTGACATTGTGAACTTTATGCCTGTTGTTAAGAGACCAACCCAACTCAAGTATCTCTGCAAACTCCTCAGAACCATGTACTTCTTTCCATGAGTTATCCACGTGATCTCATCAACTCCAGACTTATAGAAATAGCAACTGGCATGAATTTAGCCATGACTTCATTGTTCCAATCATATCTAAAGGCTAGAAGGTCTTTGAAGCCATGTTTGTCAACTGCTGCAATCACTTGATGGAATGCCTTATTCCCTTTGCCCTCCATGTAATCTAAGTCAATCCATTGATTCTTAGCGACTGGAGTTTTCATGCGGAGGTACATGGTTTGGTAATGATCACATTGAAACTCGCTTCATGATCGTGGATCAGCTACCACCTGCTTGTGACAGTATACATCAATCTCCTTCAGATTTTTGGCTTTGTCAGCTCCATTTCCAGTGAACGCATCATCATTGGGACAATGGTTACGATGATGCATCGGAGTAGCCATTTCAAGTGGCCCAATCAGACCCGAGGACCTCGCAGGACCATTGCCTTTGTCCTTACTCTTTGGCCTTGCATGTTTGAGTGACAACTTGTTTGCTCTTTTCAGTAGTTTTCTTTGCTGGGACTTTCCGTTCAGAGCTTGTGGCCGATGCTCCAGCATCCTTGTCATGTCAAAACTTAGTCCTTCATTGTTCCTCGATCTCCAATTGGCGTTTTGAGGCTAGACGTGCCGCCTCAAGCTCCGGCTCGCTAAACATGCTTTCATCTAAGCTCGACATGATGCGTGACACAATAGGAGAGGATAAGAATAGAGATACAAGATTTATTCAAAGAACTTAATCAAATTGACATAGTAGGTTTAATGCTGTTAACAATCGGACTTGTTTGAGGTTTTTGCAGACTAGTCCGATGTACTGGACTTCTTCGCAAGGAAACCCGGACTAGTCTAGTGTGCATTAGCACGAACCCTAGGTATTCAAAATTCATCCAATATTTGAGAACATAGATCATTGTGCAGGACAATGATAATGTAGGATACTTAGAGCGTATTGAAACCCTAGAGAGTGAAAGAAATGGTCTAAACCCTGTAAAGGAATGTATATGAGGGTTAGGGCTGGGGTTTACCAAGAGAGGATCGATGCACGAAAATGAGCGGATCCTGAGTGTGGATAAGTCTGGGGTGGACTTCCCTTCGAAGCTCCAACCCTCACCCTCGATGAACCAAACATTTTGCGGTGTAGATGAGAAATTGCCTTGGGAGCTCGTGAGGAGGAGAGAGAGTGTCAAGAAAGGAGTGAGGAGGAAGAAGAGTGACTCGAGGAGCATCTAACAGTTCAGTCACGGGAACACCGGACTAGTCCGGTGAAACCCTGACTTGTCCGGAGCAGCAGACCAAAGGCGACTAGTCAAGACACCGGACATGTCTAGTTCAAACCATGGACTAGTTTGTATCAAACAGAGAGTTGTGGTGAGATTAACAAGGTAAAATTGAGACTTGACTTTTGGATGATGATTAATACATGATTGTAGAGAATGTCCTTGATGGATATGATCAACAACCACTTAATCATCAAACTGTGGCCAAGAGTTCAGAATTGACAGGACACCGGACTAGTTCGGTTGATATCTGGACTTGTCCGATCTGATAGAGAATGCAAGTAAGAATTTTGAAGTAAATTTGAATAGATTCCTAGTGTTGGTAATAAGAACATAGTTTTAACAAATATTCTTGGTAAATATGGTCAGTAGGCAAACAACAATCATACTATGACCATAATTCACCAAGACTTAATACTTGAAACAGTTTTAGAGTGAAAATGAGATAGGAGATTAAGTTTTTGCAATCATGTTGGTATTTTGTAGTTCTATACTCCTACAATCAGATATGCAACGTTTCAAGCCACATGTTGGAGCAGCTTGACGCCTTGCATACAAAACATGTACCTGACATGATGTTATGCCTAGATGCACACCAGTGCAATAAATTAGTGCACAAAGGTGATATATCAGTTTAATATGACCTAGATGGACCAAGATACACTAGAGCCAAAAATAGAACGGTATGCATCCTTCTTCATCTTATTTACCCCCCCCCCCCCCCCCCTTTGATCATTGCCTCCATTGCTATATTAATTATCTCGATCTTATTTAGGTTAATCCTGTACATATGGAGCTTTTTTCTCATATAGAGGCTCCCTCTTAACATTGCTCTTCAGTTGTTGTACATCTTGAGTACTTGTGTTGATTGTATGGGTGGAGATGAGCTTTGATCTTCATTGTACCACATGAATATTTTCTTTTCCTCAAATCATTTTGTTTGTGTCTCTCAAGTACCCTTTTGAATCCATTGGAGGGCGTACACCTACAAAACAGAATTATGCCTTGCTTCTAGGTACACGAGCTTGCTTTGTTCCTTTGATGTTGGTAATAAGACATTTGTGCACCCACATACAAGATTTTGGACTCTTGTGGAGTGGTCCGACATACTTGGCATAAACATTGTTAAATGTACTCTTGAAAAGAATAAAATGGAGTGTCAACGTCATGAAACATAATGTTTGGTTCATTTTGAGATTTTTCATGAAAGGAAGGAGCATGTTTGATGTTTTCAACTCGATTAGAGTCTCCCTTGACAAAAGCAATCGATTCCTTGTTATTCTTGGGGTTTCTAGCATTCCGCTTTTCACTTCGAGAATATCCAAGGCCATCCTTGATATTAGGAGCTCTAGTAACCAAGTATGCACTTCGTGCATACTTGATTTTCTCCTTTTAAAAAATGCCACATTTGGATGAATTATTGCTTTGTGCCACTTTAAGCTCATTTTTCAAGTCAAGAACCAAATTACCGCAATTACAAGTTTTGAGTGGAATAGACTCAATATTTGTGGAAGGTGAGCTCTTTGAAGAGGAAGAGGAAGCACTTTGCTTGAGTGATTCAACTTGTACTTGAAGGTTTTTGTTAACTTTTGTGAAGTTAACAAGCTCATCCTTAAGTACAACATTTAAATCATCCAGATTCAAGCAAGTTCCCTTGCTCAAAGCTAGCTCATGCTCAAGTGCTTCTCTCTTTTCCTTTTCTAGCTCGAGAGCTTCCTCAACCTTAGAGTATCTCTCCTTTTGAAGGACGAGCATATCCTCTTGTCGATGGATAAGATCTTCCTTCTGAAATACTTCATCCATTAGAATTTTCATTTTAGCTAATGCAGTTTTACTTAAGCCCTTAAACATGTTTCCATTTTCATCATTGCTATCAAACTCATCGTTAGAGTAATTAAGCGACGGAGGTGTAAGTCGAACCTTTTTCTTGTCTTCCTTAGCAATGACACATGTGTGATTGTACTCCTCCCTTCCTACCATGTTTGGGAAAAGTGTAGACTTCTTGGTCGGCTTCTTGATGGCAATTGTTGCCATCTCATCTTCATCATTCCAGGAGGACTCGTCATTTGATTCCCACTCCTTGGTGATGTGTGCTTGATGAGCTTGCCTCCTCTTGTTGAAGATTTTTTTCTTAAGGCTTCACTTTTTTCTTCTTATTTTCTTCATATGGGCAATCAACTATGAAGTGCCCATATTCACCACAGTCATAGCATGAGCGTCTAGATTTGGACTTGTCTTTTCCTTTGTTCTTATCATCACTGGAATTTTTGTCTTTTCTTCTTCTCATCATCATCATCCTCTTAAATTTTTTCATGAAGAGGACCATTTCTTCTTCATCCATGTAGGTGCTCATGTCGTCACTATCTTCATCTTCTTGCACCTTCTGGACTTTCTTGCCATTTGATTTGTTAGTCGCCTTGAGAGCCAACCCCTTATTCCTTGATGAAGTCAGCTCGACAAGGTCCTTCACATATTTGGCTTCCTATTCCATCATCCCATGGTTGATGATTTTGTACAATAGTTCATCTGGAGTCATTTTATGGAACCCCTAACTTTATCAGATCATCGACCATAAAGTGACATTCCTTGGCATAAATGATCTAACCATCCTTTTGACCACCTCATGCTTAGTCCACTTCTTGCTTCCATAGGCACGAATCTTGTTGATAAGCACCTTCATTCGGTTGTACATCTCATGAGGTGATTCGCCCTCCTCAATGGCAAATCTTACCAATTCTCCTTCAAGCATTTCAATTTTTGCTTCACGAACTAAGCGATTTCCTTCAAGGGCAGTCTTGAGTGTATCCCATATCTCTTTGGCACTCTCCAGTCCATCAATCTAGGTAAACTTTTCTCGGCTAAAGGATGAGGTGATCATTGTGACGCATGTGTGTTGCGATGAATCTCTTGCTCCTGTTCCATAGTGAGTTCATCGTCGGTGTCAAGGATATCTACACCTGTACACACAACATGCCAAAGACTGGGGTTTAAGGAGATAAGATGCATTTTCATATGATACTTCCACATGGTATAATCATTTCCTTCAAAATGTGGTGGTCTCCCCATATGAATTGAAAGATAATGATTGTTAGAATTAAGATGATCATAATAATAAGGATATCGGGAGTAGTCTTGACGACCACTCCATGCCAGCTCCTCGTCTTCTTCCGTTTTTTGCTTAGAAGTGACTTGAGTTGATGCACTTCTTCATCATCGTGTTTGTTCTCCTTGAGCATATTGAATGCCTTTTTGTCATGTTCATCTTCGGTGTTGGGCACCTTTGGGATCTCATTATTCTTCTCTAAGGCCATTTGATCTCTCCGATAGGTGAGTCTCATAGACGGAGAGCCAGCTGTGATAGCAATTGAATGTGGCCTAGTGGGGGGGTGAATAGGCTTTTGAAATTTTTCCTGAGACACTTAGCAAAACTGTTAAAACCAGGAAGGCCGGACTAGTCCAATATGAGTAAGGACTAGTCCGATGTGTATAACCACAACTATCAAATTGATATCTATTATATATTTCCTTTGAACCTCTTGCAGCAGAAGGTAGTAAAATGTACTAACAACTCTAGCAAATGTTAATGGTGAATGATTTGCACGTGGAATACAAGATCAACACTAGTTCTAGGTATGATCAAGTCTATGCCCTAGATACTGATGATATTGAAAAGTATAAATCACGAGCACACGAGAAAAATGATGTTTACCGAGGTTCAATCTCATCCAAGAGATCTAATCCTCGTTGAGGAAGCCCACATAGAGCCGGGGCTCTTCAAACCATTTTCCCTTGTCAAGTCACCACACAAGGATGACTTGATTCCACTATCATGGGTAATCACCAAGTTTATGGGGCAACCTCACACGCTAAGGGCTCTTACAAGATTACAAACGAAAATACATATCAACAGACCCAAATAATTACACAATAATCAACAGGAGTGTGTGAGAAATCAAACCCAAGAGCTTAAAGTCAATAAGATATACACTATCCCATTCCCAATTGCCAAATCCCAATGATTTGACTCTTCGGGCCTTAGAATGTGTGGAGAGGAGTGTTTTTGTGCTCTTGGATGCAGTGGCGTCGCTAGGGTTCTTGGTTTGGGGTTATGAGGTTGTGGATCACCTATTTATAGACATTTAGAAAAGTTATTGTTTGGATCCCGATGACCGGACTAGTCCATTATGGACCAGACTAGTCCGTTGTGTTGGGTGATTTATGCGTGGAATAGTGCAGCACACTAAGAAACCCTAACTTTTGTGAGTGTACTGGATTAGTCCGTTATGGACCGGACTAGTCTGTTTTTAACCAAAATGGATATCGGACTACTTCTCTTAACCTCCAAACTAGTCCTCTTTTAGAACTGTGAGAAAACGGACTAGTCCGCTATGAGACTGGACTAGTCCTCTATGAGGTGCTGTGATAGAACGGACTAGTCCTTTGTGAAACCGGACTAGTCCTATTGTGATACTTTGAGAGACCGGAGTAGTCCTCTCTGGGGCTGGACTAGTCCTTTATTCCTGCAACGTAAATTGTGTTATAGCCCTAATTCTTTTCGCACTGACTTGAGCTCTTGAGGGTGTGTCTCTCACACACACCATAAACATTTAGGACTACTTTTGCATCTTTTCTTCACTCGTTTTCATCCCTTTCTTGATTCTCATATTTTCACCTTTTTGCACCTTTTGTTCACTTGTGCTCTTCCCTTTCTTGAAATTCATTTTTCTTCTTTTTGTACCTTTAGTTCAATTCTCTGAAACCTGCTCTCATCTCAGCAAACTTGTTAGGATCACACTTGTTTGTCATCAATCCAAAACCCACAAGGGTGTTCCTAGACGCACATCAAGAATGAATTCCCTCACCTCTTCACTACTTCGTCGAATCTCGAGTGCAAGATTCATTTTAAGGGGGATAGGTTTGTAACACCCTCATTTTCATCATCATGCTTTGCACTTTTTTCCACACATGGTAAACATGAAACAATACAAAAGGGAAGAAGATTAGAAGCAAAAATGACCAGAAAACTAAACTAGACCACAGACTTGTTCG
This sequence comes from Tuctoria greenei, assembly GCA_036927565.1. Taxonomy (NCBI): domain Eukaryota; kingdom Viridiplantae; phylum Streptophyta; class Magnoliopsida; order Poales; family Poaceae; genus Tuctoria; species Tuctoria greenei. Next base: position 21,083,795 of record JAYESD010000007.1, on the reverse strand, counting down.
GACATAGTCCGGACTAGTCCGGTGTACACAGCATGCACAGACTTAAATCAGGAATTTTCCCAAGTGCAGACTTCTCCTTTTTTGTCTAGACTGGAATTGTGTCCGTACTATTCAACTTTGTACTTGTCCGGATGCACTGAATCAAGCCCAAGCCCCTTTTTGCTGGAGGACAGTGAACCTGTCCGTTCCAACACGGACTAGTCCAGTGTGCTCTCACAGAGAAAACAGACATGTTCTGTTTAAAACAGACTAGTTCGGTGTGCTCTCGGAAAGGAAAATGAACTTGTTCGATTTAAAACAGACTCGTCCGGTATCTAGGGATTTGATTTGGATTCCAATTTTTCTCCACGACCGTTTTTTTTTGTGTTTGAGGGAAAGAAACCTGGAGGCATCGTGCTCCACACTAATAAAGCCCGAGTAGGACCCCACCGTGGCCCAAAATCGTCCCCACGAGTCCCATTGGGATTCCATCCAAAAACCCCACCTCTCCTCCCCTATATACGGATCCACATCCCTCACGTAACCTCTGCCCATGTAGAGAAAGCCCCAGTGCCACTGCCGTCGCACAAAGAGCTGCCCTACAAGGAAGGAAGCCCTAGCCACAAGGTGGGAAGGAGGAGGAAGGGAAAGAAGGATGAGGAAGGAGAAGCTAGCGATCATCGTCGCTGTTGCGTTCTTCTTCGTCAACACCTCATCATTAACTTCTTCGTCTATGTCAGGTCACCACCTTTGTCATCAACAGATCTAGACATCGAAGTTTCGTGCCATGTTCCATCTACGATCGCTGAATTTTTGCACTCTTGGTAATTACCCCAAATCCAACCTTCCATGTTGACTTTGACCCACTACTCGAATCAGGTCATGCTCTAGCAGAAAATCATGAAATTCATTAGGCTGCCACGAACTAGTCCTGTTCTGTAGCAGTCTAATGTGGCCCTAGCGTACTTGTCTGGCCCAAGTGCGGACTAGTCCGGTGTCTGAATTCCAGAAATCCCTAAATGTCACCAAATTCTCTGGAAATGACCCAAAACTCACACGAAAACTTAAAGCCTAGTTGCACCCAGTTAGTAAGCAACAGTAGTGACTTAATAACATGTATTATACCATAATCACCTCATGCATGCACATCATGGCATATCGATTAATATGTGAGCATTTTATTGATTGCAATGTTTTTTTCACATGTGTGTCTCATGAAATAGAAGAAAAAAATGAAGAGGGTACATACGAGGACCTTCAACACTAGAACTTCTAAGCACATGATCCAAACCAGGCATCGAAGCTGGGCAAGCGCCCTTGAAAATTTTGATCCCGGTTTTGAAATGTTTTATTTCAAACATGCATGCTTGTGTCAATTTGATGGCAAACCCATGAGTAGCAGTTAACTAGACTTGTATGCCCTACCTTTTCACTCAGGATGTAATGAAGAGATTCGAGAAGAGTACTTTACTTTTTTGCCTCGCATTGCTTAATTGGGATTGAGAAGTGAATGTGGCCTAGAGGGGGGGGGGGGGGGTGAATAGGACTTTTTGAAATTTAGTTGGAACCTGCAACAAGTAACTAATCAAATCCCGAGATATCGGACTAGTCCGGTAGAGTGCGGGCTAGTCCGATGCGTGCGAACTAGATCGATCAAGTTTGATCGATTATCCCGATCCTAGACTCTATGCAGCGGAAATATATTACTAAATAGAGTGTAATACATTTGTAAGACTGGATGTTGCACAAGTTAATCTTATATTCAATGTTTGAACGTAATATGAACAAGATCAAGTGAAACCCTAGATATCAATGAAAAGTGAGAACAAAATGCACAATGTGAAGACGCACGATTTTTATCACGTGGTTCGGTTCCGACAAAGGCAACCTACGTCCACGTCGAGGAGCCCACGAAAGGATCGGGTCTTCACCAACCCTTACCTCGTCGAATCGCCACGAAGGCCAATTCTTTTTCACTATCACAAGGTTAAATCACCAAGTTCAAGGGGCCTTCTCACAAGTTGAGGGCTCCCCAAGATTACAAATCGAACACCACCAAGAACACACTCTTAAGATCAACAATGAAACAACAAGAGTGTGTTAGAGATCAAACCCAAGGGCTCAAACATGTAAATCGTGTCTCTCCTTTGATCCAAGATGAATCCTCAAGGATTTTATCTTTTTTGCATTGGATTGCGTTGAGAGATATGTTTTTTAAGCTCTTGGAGGGTGTGACGGCGCAGGGGGTCGAGATATAAAAGTAGGTCTGTGCACATCTATTTATATGGTGTTTCCAAAAGTTACCGTTAGGGTTTAGAGGGTCTGGACTAGTCTGTGGTGGAGTCCGGACTTGTCCGCCGTGTGGTGTGCATGAAACCCTATGTTCTCAGGAAGATCGGACTTGTCCGACTTAGTGCGTACTAGTCCCATATAGGCACTGGAAAAGTTCGGACTAGTCCGATTATTTTCGAACAAGTCCGGCTGTGGTGATCTCCTTAGTGAATTGGGATAAGTCCGCATTTAGAGGACTTGTCCGATTTTAGTCAGAGAGGTTATCGGACTAGTCCATTGTAAATTCGGACTTGTCCGATTTTGTGCAAATCTGTGAAGTGTAGAGGACTAGTCTGCACTGTGGAGTTCTAGTCCAATTTTAGTCAGAAAGATATCGGACTAGTCTGTTGTGATATCGGACTAGTTCGGTCTATGTAAACCTGGACTGTGCAGACAAGTCCGCACTGGGAGGACTTGTTCGGTTCTGAACAGAGGGGTTATCGGAATAGTCTGGACCTGTATAAATTAGCGCAGTGAGTAAGTTTTCTTGTGATTCAGCTCTTGGGGTGTGTCCTCCAACACACTCCGTACACAATGATCTAATCTATTCAGCTCTTGAGCTCTTTTCTATATAGATCCACATTCTCCTTTCTTTTTGTGCTTACTCCATTTTTTCATTAAAACCTGCGCTCATCTCAACAATTTGGTTAGGATCTCATTTGTTTGTCATAAATCAACCAAAACCAACATGGGATGGCTAGATGCACTTTCAATCTCCGCCTTTTTGGTGATTGATGACAACCAATTGAGATTTCACAAAGTATGATGAAAATTGAGATTATCATGAAGTGTGCACATATGAGCTTGAAACACATTTAGCAATGACAACATAAGGCATATGTGCACTCTTTATGGGGGATGCAAAACTAAGTGAGTTTTAGCAGTAATCATCATGACAGTGAAATAATTGACATCAATATATCAACAACAAGCATAAATGTCAATTTCAGATCAAAATCACAGATTTCATAAATGTGAGTGTAAATAGTTCATAGCATTGCACCACAAGACAAAAAGTATCAATAGAGCATAATACAGAGTCTTACAACCCAAGAGTCTCGTCTCTCAACCAATATCTAAGACTAGTGACTCCTCCTCGATCTCTCCCCATTTGGCATCAAGACACTAAAAAGAAGGAGAAGAGGGATATAGTGGCTCATTCCTCGTTGCCGGTTCTCTCCTCATCTTCATCTTCATCTTCCGGCTGGGTAGGAGGAGGAGGAGCGGACCCACTCGAAGTGCCCCCAATGCCAAAGTAGACAAGCTCCAGGGGGGGGGGAGTCAAATGTCCGATCTTTGTGAAATCAGAGTTTGAATCTTCAGAAATAACCGGGGACCCAATAGTCTCGATATCCAGCTTTTGGCAAATGTGTTTGACATTTTCTTTGACATACCGCATCTCAGCCTTCCTCGCCTTGTTCAGCTTGTGAGTGTTCACTTCGGCCTTCTTGCATGAGGTAAAGATTGCTGCCAAGCACTTCAGGATTCCACTAGGAGACCCTTTTTGGGGAGGGGCCCTAGTGGAGGGGGCAACCCTCTCAACTCCTCTAGCTCTCCTCGGAGCCTCTTCACTCGACACTGAAGATGGGGCAGCTTGGACATTTGCTTGGGGAGGCTTTTGTGGCCTCAAGGGAGTGTGCTCGATGTCCTTCACGAACTCGATCCTTGTAACCTTCTAAATCTTGAACATCAAGTAGGGGGCATAGCCGCAAGACCTGTTTGGCGTGTAGGAGATGTTGACCATATCATTCCAGATATACTCAAAGATGTTAAACTTTCTGTTCTTGCTTATAACTTTCATCAAGGTCCTGAAGTAACCTTGGGCACTTCCTTCATCCCCATCTTTTGGTGCTTTTGTCATTGTCAACGCCCTGTTGAGAACCATGAAGAAAGGCTTCATGTTCTTGGTTGAGGGAGGATTGAACTTCAGGCTGGTGTCATAGAGGAAGTCCATTTTAACCTTTCCCAAAACACCGATGTTGTGGATAGTCAACTCATTGTCGCCGGTGTCTTCTAGGTGAAGGAATCTTGCAAAATCATCATAAGTGATAGCGTACTTGCATCCATGAGTCATCCAAGTCTTCCTTTCCTCCTCATCACTGGCAAAGAAACATGTGGCCTAGAACTGAGTGATGATGTCATCATTCCAGTTAAATCTGAAGGCAAACAACTCATTCAGTCCATGCCTCTCCACTGCATTTATAACTTCATCAAATGTTGAATAGCTCTTCCTCTCAAAGTGATTCCAGTCGATCCACTGGCTGCAGACCACCAGAGTCTTCATGGTAAGGTAAACCGAGCTGTAGAAGTCAGCATGAAAATTGTTCCAAGACTTAGCATCAACAACCTTCTTGGAACAGTTGTAGCAATCAACTAATCTGATTTTGGAAGCAGTGTCGCTTCCTTTGCCGTTGAACTTCTCCTCGGAGGGATATCTGTTTTCCTACCTCAGAGCATGCATCTTGAGAGGAGCGACTGGGCCCGATGCAATTCCCTTCCCTTTGCCCTTCACTTGGTGAAGAGCCGCCGAGCTAGAGCCAGCTGCGTCCTTTACCTTGGACACAGGCTTCTTGGCAAGCACCTTGCGCCGCATCTGAATTGGGGAAGGTGCGGGCTCAGAGGGACGCTCTTGCCTCTTCTAAGCGCGAGACTCCGAAGCTCGCGGTAACAAGTCTTTTTCCATCTCATCTTCAAAGTTGGAGATGTTCTCGTTCGACATTGTCCAGAGAGAGCATGACACAATGTATGGATAAGAATTGTGTAGGATCGAAGGGCACGTGAAAAGCTACAAGAGGAGGGGGGGTGAATGGTAGATTAAAAAATCTTACGCAGCGGAAACAATTAAATCCCGACCCCTTCGGCAGAAAAACGATTTGTTAAAGAAATCATGTGTGAGACTAATATAAACATGTTTCACCATGACAAAATTGATAGATATCAGATAGAATCATGTCACAAAGACGACACAACAAGAATCACTCAAATCCGTTAAGAGAAACTCAAGTTATGATTGAAAGATCGAACAAAGGTCAATCTGTCCTACCCGAGAAAAACTGTTCTAGAATGCTGCAAAGAAACTCGTGTAGATCAAAAACCACAAATCCGATGACCGTGAAATTCTGACATATGATACATAATCAAGTTGTGAAGACAACCGAAAAATAATCACGTCAATTGGATCTGTAAAACTCGAGTTATGATAAAAACACCGAAGAAAGGTAGTGCTATGCAGAAAACTCGGTGAGAAAAACTTGTCTGGAACAAGTCGGACAAACAAGGCACAAAAGTTCCTTTCAACTACGAATTTTATTTAATAGAACACAAGAGGAACAACCCCAAAGTCGTCACCCACGAGCTCTGGCCTCCCTTGCTTATATAACCATCCCTTAGGCCAACCCAATCTCAACTAGGACTCTAATCCTACTCAAATCACGAATCGAAACATTCCATAACTACTTAGGACTCTTCTATACACAGATAGAATCAATCTTAAGACTTCCAAACACCATAGGAACATATCCCACATTCCTAAAACAATTCAAATTCGTGACCCACATGAAATCCTATCATAACCAACTCAAATCTTTCCATATTTGAGTCAAACACGACTCATCCGCAGCTAGAGTCCATAACCTAGTCAGTTGGACCTTTCCGACCAATTATTTATGTACACATCTCTTCATCACGCCTCGGAACCATGTAGCCACGTCCATGCACTCCTTGCATACGTTCAAACATCTTCCAACGACGTCCACGATACCTTCATATGCATCGTTCTTGATCCAAACATGTTGTGCAACCTCCCGATCAACTCAACCACAATTCCTCCCGAACTTGGTTGTTGTACCTCATCTTCTCCCTAAGACTAGTTCAAAGGATCCCGTCACCAGCCATGTCTTGAACTCAAGCAACACCTGCACATGAACAAACAACCAATCCGTACGAGCTCAAGTCCGCGACTTGACTCAAGTTAGTTCGAAACACAACACCTTACGTGAGCACCTCACATAAGCATGTTTCAAAGAATAGCAAAACGATACCAGCCATATCAATCAAAACGCACCAAAAACATAGAAAATGAATACTAAGCAATCTTCCCAAGAATATAAAGCAAGTTTGAAACATTTCAAGTTAAAAGCGGAATCATGCGATCAAGCTCCGAACCTTGCCAAAGCTAACCAGAGCTTGAGCCAGAGCTTACCAAATCTAGTACAACCTAGCTCCTTAGGATTGGCTTGAAATATCGCAGACAAACATACACTCAACATAATATCTGGCCTAGATGCACATAAGTAGAGTAAGGATTCAATCATGGAGTGATATACCTTTTGATCCACGCTTGGTCAATCTTCATTGAGATCCAAGTGTCCATTAGTTGCCATGGGAGTCTTTATAGGCTTCGCCTTCTCCATTACAAACATTTTGAGTATGTCTTCAGTGTACTTAGTTTGGCTTATGAACGTCCCTTCCTTTCGTTGTCTCACTTGGAATCCCAAGAATTACTTCAGCTCTCCCATCATAGACATCTCAAACCTATCTGTCATAATCTTACTAAATTCTTCACAAAAGGATTTGTTAGTTGAACCAAATATAATGTCATCAACATAGATTTGACAGATAAAGAGATCATTATCGAAGTGTTTTGTAAATAATTTATAATCTGCTTTACCAATCTTAAAACCATTTTCAATTAAGAAATCTCTAAGACACTCATACAAAGCTCTAGTAGCTTGTTTGAGGCCGTAGAGAGCCTTACGAAGTTTAAAGACGTAGTCGGAGAACTCTTTATCTTCAAATCCGGGAGGTTGCTCCACGTACACTTCCTCCTTGATTGGACCGTTGAGGAAGGCGCTTTTCACATCCATTTGGTAGAGCTTCAAATCATAGTGAGTAGTATATGCAAGCAATATTCTAGTTGATTCAAGTCTAGCTACGGGAGCAAAGGTTTCATCGAAATCAAAACCTTCGACTTGTGAATACCCTTTGGCCACAAGTCATGCCTTGTTCCTTGTAACCACCCCGTGTTTGTCTTGTTTGTTGTGGAAGACCCATTTGGTGCCAATGACGTTCACGTTGGGTCTTTCGACGAGTTCCCACACTTCGTTCCGTTTTAAGTTATTCAGTTCTTCTTGCATCGCCACTGTCCAGTCCAGATCTTTCAATGCATCCTCAATCTAGCGTGGTTCCAAAAAGGACACAAAAGAGTAATGCTCACAAAAGTTAGCTATGTGGGATCTAGTTGTTACTCCATTTTGGATGTCACTAATGATGTTGTCAATTGGGTGATCCCTTTGGACGCATTGGTGTATTCTCGGGTGTGGAACTTGCGGTATTGTATATTCATGATCTTCTTCTTCTCTCCCTAGATGGTTGCCCTCATTGACATGTTGATCATCTACGTCTTCTTGAGGTTGATCCTGTGTGGAAGCTCCCCCTTGATCTTTGGCCTCCACTTGTGGTTCATCTTCCTCATGCACATGTGGTGGTGGCTCTTGTGGTCGAACATCGCCCAACGCCATTCTTCTCAATGCTTGACAACAAGCTTCTTCTCTATCTAGCACACATGGATCAACTTGCTCCTTTTGAGAGCCATTAGTTTCACTGAACACTATGTCACGTGCTACTTCAACCAGTCCGGAGGTCTTGTTGAAGACACGATAGGCGTAAGAGTTCAAATCATAACCAAGCAAGAAACCTTCATCAGACTTTGAGGCAAACTTTGAAGTCCTTGTCTTCTTATTCAAAATATAGCATTTAGAACTGAAAACTCGAAAATAAGAAATATTTGGCTTGTTACCGGTGAGTAGCTCATATGATGTCTTCTTGAGTAGTCGATGAAGATAGAGTTGATTTATGGCGTGGCAAGCGGTGTTAACCACTTCCGCCCAAAACCGATCCGAGGTCTTGTATTCATCGAGCATTGTTCTCGCCATCTCTATGAGTGTTCAATTCTTTTTTTTTTGGCAACTCCGTTTTGTTGAGGGTAATAAGGTGCTGAAAACTCATGCTTTATCCCTTCTTCGTCTAGGTACTCTTCAACTTGAGTGTTCTTGAACTCTGTTCCCTTGTCGCTTCGAATGTTCTTGATCTTCAATGACAACTCATTTTGAGTACGCTTGAAGAACTTCTTCAAGGTTCCTTGAATCTTTGTCTTATCATGCAAAAAGAAAACCCAAGTGAAGCGTGAAAAGTCATCAACAATCACTAAGCCATATTTGTTACCGCCGATGCTTATGTAAGCAATTGGACCGAAAAGGTCCATGTGAAGTAGCTCGAGCGGTCCTGGTGTAGTCACGACGTTGTTCGCGGGATGAGGTGCTCTAACTTGCTTCCCGGCTTGGCACGCGCTACAAGGCCTGTCTTTCTCAAAAACAACATCCTTCAAACTTTGGATGTGATCGCCCTTGAGGAGTTTTTGAAGATTCCTCATACCAACATGCGCTAGCCGTCTATGCCATAGCCAACCCATGTTGGTCTTTGCAATCAAGCATGTGTCAAGTTCGGCTTTATCTTTGTTGAAGTCAACAAGGTAAAGATTTCCCTTTAACACACCCTTGAATGCAATGGAACCATCACCCCTTCTAGACACGGTCACACCCTCATTAGTGAACAAGCAATTATAACCTTTGTCACATAATTGAGATATGGACAGCATGTTATAATCTAAGGAATTGACATGTAACACATGAGAAAAGTATGCTGAGATGATATAGCAATTTTACCGGTACCGAGCACCTTTCTTTGACTCTTGTCTCCAAAATAGATGCCCTCGCTTGGATCCTCATTTTCTTCATACTCAATGAACATCCTTCTTTCTCTGATCATATGGTTGGTGCAAACACTGTCTAGCACCCATTTCGATCTACCGGAGGAGTAGGCCTGTAAAACAAATCATGCCTTGGTTTTAGGTACCCAAGCTTGCTTGGGTCCTCTGAGGTTAGTTACAAGAGATTTGGGCACCCACACATGAGACTTGGTGTTCCCATGGTGTGGACCAACATAATGAGCATAAACATAACTAAAATTACTTTTTATTAGAACATAGGATGCATCTAATGTCCTGAATAATAGTTGTTGTTGTTTATGTACAGAACTAGTGCAGGAAACTGGACTTGTCCGGAGGACCGGACTTGTCCGTGCGGATACTGGACTAGTCTGGTACTCATATGTGTTTACTTTAGGCTTTCTAGCTTGAGAGGAGTTTCCCTTCACAAAGGAAATGCTTTCCTTGTTATTTTTATGGCTTCTAGCATATTGCTTTTCGCCATAAGAATACCCAATGTCATATTTGACATTAGGAGGTCTTGTGGCCAGTATGCACTACGTGCATATTTGATCTTCTCCTTGTCAAATATGCCACTTTGGGAAGGATGCTTGTCCTTGGTAGAGATTGACTTGTCTTTCAAGCTAGTGTCAATTTTAGCACATGAACAAGTAATAGTAGCTTCAGTTTTAAGTGGTTGAGAAGGTGAGCTTGAATAGGATGAGGGTCACTTTGTTTGAGTGACTCAACTTGTACCTCATGGATCCTTCTAACCTTGGATAGGTTAGCATGTTCGTCCTTGATGGTAGTATTTGAGTCGCTTCACTTCAAGAAAGCTTCCTTACTTGAGGCTAACTCAAGCTCCAGTGACTTGCCTCGCTCCTTTTCAAGTTCAAGAAGCTTGTCACGTTCAAGATATTCCTCCCATTAGGAGATAATCATATCTTCTTGACGGTTGATCAACTTCTCCTCCTCAACAAGCTGATCAAGTAGAAATTTCATTTTTGTAGCTCTTTTCATATCTAAGCTAATGAGCATGTCTTCATTATCACTAGCGACTTTACTATCACAAGGATAGGAATGCAAGGAAGAAGATTTGGTTGTTACCTTTCGTTTACCTTCCTTTGCCGTGAGGCAAGTGTCATTGCCCTTCCATGCGCCGTGAGTTGGGAAGATGGTGGACTTCTTGGATGTCTTCTCGATGGCTATGCTAGCCATCTCCTCTTCCTCTTCGGATGAGGACTCATCATTTGAGTCCCACTCCTTTCCTAGAGGCGCTTGTCCACCTTGCTTCCTTTTCTTGAAGAATTTCTTGGGTTGAGACTTAGTTCCCTTGGTTTTCTTCTTGTTTTCTTCATACGGGCAATTAACTATAAAGTGGTCATATTCACCACAGTTATAGCACGCCCGCCTCAACTTTGGTCTTAATTTTTCTTTGAGTTTTCCTTCACTCGATTTACCCTTCATCATTCTCTTGAATCTCTTCATAGATAGGATCATGTCTTCCTCACCTATGTCACTGCTCTCATCATCGTTGTCCTCTTCTTGTTGAGCTTCACAAGCTTCTTTTGACAAGGGTTTGCAAGTGGACTTCAAAGCGACCCCTTTCTTCATTGCCGAGGTGAGGTCGGCGATCTCCTTGTCATGCTTTGCCTGCTTTTCCATCATCTCAAAATTGATGATTTTCCCAAGCAGCTCATCTAGGGTCATTTTATTGTAACCGGGGCTTTTTCTAATCATCGAGCACAAGGTGATGTTGCGAGGCATGAAAGCTCTAACGATGAGCTTCACCACCTCATGATCGTTCCATTTCTTGCTTCCTTATGCTCGAACCTTGTTGATCAGAGTCTTTAACCGGTTGTGCATGTCTTTTGGTGACTCATCTTCTTCTATGGCGAATCTTCCCAATTCTCCTTCGATCATTTCAATCTTCGCCTCTCGCACATGATGATCGCCTTCATGTGCAGTTTGTAATGTGTCCCAGATTCCTTTGCAATCTCGAGTCCATCACCTTGGTGAACTTGTCCTGACTTAGAGAGCATGTAATGACTGCTGCAGCTTGAGCATTTCGATGAATTGCTTGCTCTTGACTTGGTGTAAGCTCTTCATTGTTGTCTGGGATATCTATTACTGTAAACACAATATGCCATAAACTGGGATTGTTTGAGATTAAGTGCATTTTCATGTTTTTCCTCCACATTGAGTAATCGTTGCCGTCAAAAGGTGGGGCTTTTCCTATGGGAATAGACAAATAATGGTTATTATTAGAATTTAATCGATTGTAGTTGAAAGGATATCGGGAGTAGTCAGTGTGACTACCCCCCTTCTTCTTGTCCTCGATCTTCACTTTCCCTTTAGAGAGGGCTTTCTTTCTTAGGAGCGCCTTGAGTTCAAGCATCTCCTCATCGTCATCCTCGAAGTCCTGAATGGCGTCGAGGAGCTTTGTCATCTTCAACCTTGTCTTGGTTGAGACTCCTGTGCACATCCTTCATGTTCGACATGTTCTCTTTGAGCGATTAGTCTCTTGCGAAGAGTCCTGCTCAGATACCAATTGAATGTGGCCTAGAGGGGGGGGGGTGAATAGGCCCTTTTGAAATTTAGTCGGAACCTGCAACACTTAAAAGACCGATCAAATCCCGAGATATCGAACTAGTCCGGTAGAGTGCGGACTAGTCCGGTGCGTGCAGACTAGATCGATAAACCCTAAAACCTAAACCTTAAACCCTAAACCCTAAATGTAATATGAACAAGATCAAGTAAAACCCTAGATATAAATGAAAAGTGAGAACAAAATGCACAAAGTGAAGACGCACAATTGTTACCCCGTGGTTCGGTTCCCACAAAGGCAACCTACGTCCACGTTGAGGAGCCCACGAAAGGACTAGGTCTTCACCAACCCTAACCTCATCAAATCGCCACGAAGGCCCAATTCTCTTTCACTATCACAAGGGTAAATCACCAAGTTCAATGGGCCTACTCACATGTTGAGGGCTCCCCAAGATTACAAAACGAACACCACCAAGAACACACTCTTAAGATCAACAATGAAACAAAACGAGTGTGTTAGAGATCAAACCCATGAGATCAAACGTTTGAATCGTGTCTCTCCTTTGATCCAAGATAAATCCTCAAGGATTTGATCTTTCTTGCGTTCGATTGTGTGGAGAGATGTGTTTTCTAAGCTCTTGGAGGATGTGACGGCGCAGGGGGTCGAGATATAAAAGTAGGGCCATGCACATCTATTTATATGGTTATTCCAAAGGTTACCGTTAGGGTTTCGAGGGTTCGGACTAGTCCGGTGTCCGGCGTGCAGGAAACCCTAAGTTCTCAGGAAGATCGGACTTGTCTGACTTAGGGCAGACTAGTCCGATTTAGGCTTTGGAAATGTTCGAACTAGTCCAATTATTTTCGAACAAGTCCGGCTGTGGTGATCTCCTTAGTGAATTGGGACAGGTCCGCATTTAGAGGACTTGTCCAATTTTTGTTAGAGAGGTTATCAGACTAGTCCATGGTAAATTCGGACTTGTTCGATTTCGTGCAAATCTGTGAAGTGTAGAGGACTAGTCCGCACTGGAGTCTGATTTTAGTCAGAAAGATATCGGACTAGTCCGTGGTGATATCGAAGTAGTCCGTTCTGTGTAAACTTGGACTGTGCAAACATGTCCGCACTGGAAGGACATGTCCGATTCTGAACAGTTGGATTATCGGTCTAGTCCGGATATTATCAGACTAGTCCGGACCTGTATAAATTAGTGCAGTGAGTGAGTTTTCTTGCGGTTGAGCTCTTGGGGTTTGTTTCTCCAACACACTCCATACACAATGATCTAATCCATTCAGCTATTGAGCTCTTTTCCATATAGATCCTCATTCTCCTTTCTTTTTGCGCGTACGCCATTTTTTCATTAAAACCTGCGCTCATCTCAACAATTTGGTTAGGATCTCATTTGTTTGTCATAAATCAACCAAAACCCACAAGGGATTCCTAGATGCACTTTCAAGAAGAACTAAACAACTTGGTTATGAATTTTTTATAATGTGAATTATGTAACATGATGGTTGTTGACGGCTGGTACGTCACAAATGAAAATCCCTGTGGGGACCGGAATCCCGACATCCGAGGATCTCATTGGGTGGTGTCGTGCGATGCGACACCCAACAGTTGTACAAGAATAGAACCTGAATAAGTACAAGACGAAGTATTTCATTTTTCATACAGCGGAAGTTTTTACAATACTAGCGGAAGTAAAGAAATATATACATATCATAGCTACGCTCTCAGAACTAGCTATGCAAAAGCAAAGTTATCCATGCCTTGGATACTTTGCACTAGCAACACTCAATTAGGGCGGCGTGCAGGGTTCCCACTCGGCTGTACACCATGGAGGGGGTGCAACCTCATCATCAAACCCTTCATCAACTGTATAACCTGCAAAAACTCATTAACTGCAAACGTGAGCATAAGGCTCAGCAAGACTCGTCTCACTAGACATATGCTAGGGGAACACTAAAACATAGGTGAGGTGAAGAGTAAATGACTTGCCTACAAGTGGATCCTTATAATCAGGTTTTATGTAGCAAATGACATTCTCTGAGCACGGCACATCATGGGCTCCACAATCAAACAAGAAACTCTTTACCGATGATATGACGTGCCCAGAGCACATAATGTTATTACAGCTAAAGTATGGGGAAACTATACACTTTTAATTGTACTATCTCTAAATCATGCAAGGTTGCAAAGTAATTATAATTCAATACAATATGATTTCCTGGCTTCTTTAGTATTTACTACGTCACGGCGCAGTGAACAAGTGGTACTCTATTACTGCGAGGGATAGTGATTGCAATCATGACACACCCGGACAACACGACACATACGTCATTCGGATGTGTCAGCGAGCACACCTGTACCTACATAACACTTCAGTACTAGGCGTATATGGCCACCTTTCACAAGAAACTCGAACGACGAGCCTGTCTCACCTCCGCGAACAGAAGGTCTCCGCACGGAACACCTCATGTGTCCGCCGACCGATTTACACCTTATTGTCCTCAACCCACCCCTATCGATGGTGAGTTAATGGGCTTCGACACCCCAGTTATCAAGTTACATCAGTTTATTGGATTCCATATGTCCATTATGTTGCCAGTACAAGTCAAACTTGTCTGAAGGGGCCGCATACAGACGGGCCTTAATCGACACAGGCAGGGCTATGCGACCGAGACTCAATTCTCGCCGCTTCCTATCCATTCCCTGCCCAGTCTCCATTTCATTATATTATGCCATTTTCTATCTAACCAATCCTGTGAGATATGTCCTACATCTCTCGCGAGTAGATTCCAACTACTTGACTTCTAACGGATTTCCTATGCATTAGCAAAGCAGCTACTACAGGTCAACTGTAACTCGTTCCAACCAATCCCTGGGATTTTTGGTCATGCATGTGGAGTATCAATCATCCTAAACGTAATGAAAAATTCATATACTACTCATCATAGTGATAAAGTAAAATTTTAGAAACAACTTAAATGCCAATCGTGGTTTGCCTTGTTGCAGGTCAGAGTCGGAGTTAAAATTTGGAAGATGTTCTTCCATTCTGGCTCCTCCTCGACTTTGGTCACTATACGATATGCATATAATATGTATATAAATGATTTGGAAATAATTATTACCAAGATAAAAATTTAATCCATGGTGATCATTATATGATAGGGACCTTAATTGGCTTTGTAACTTCGATGGTAGATACTAGGGAATATGATCAAGGCTCTTGCAGAGAACAGGAGATGATCAAAGTGTAGTGTTGTCTCTAAAATTATGGCAATATTAAACTTCCAAAAATTTTAAAGAAGAAACTGTAGGTTGAACATAGCTTCCAGTTGATAATCATGATAGAGGAAGTGGTCCTGGTTCTAGCAAAATTTGTTTCATAATTTTCTAAGCTTTGGTGATGGAGTTAATGAATTTCTAAGTTGGCAATAATTTCTGGAATTATTTTCATTTGAATTTTTGGCTTTTAAATAAATAGTCAGTTTGTAACTGGATTAGGACTAGGCTATTAGGTCAATTAAATCCAACATTTTTACAGGAACTAGTACATGACAAGGGGAAGGTTCAGTCCAAATTTGAGACATAGTAAAGCCACCGAACATCTATGAAAATTCAATAACTGAAAACGGTAATTGGACTATACAGAGGGTTAAACAGGTGCAATGGCTCCCAAACTATTTCTGGAAGCCAAGACTAGGACAATATATTTTATGTGAATTATAGGGATTTTTCCAGTGGCTACCTTGTCTGGAAAAATTGTATTTGCATTCGAAAACATTATTTTCTGCAGAATTTAACTCTGAGTTTCACAGAACCTAATTGGTACTGAAAGAAACTAGAGCTCAAGGGCTTTCAAACAAAATTTGTTTGAAGATTTTTGGAGAATCTATAGAAAGTTATGGATTTTCTAAGTTGGAGCCAAATCTGGAATTAATTTCTAATTTGAATTAAACCGTGGGCTCAACCGATTTAAAATGGACCAATGGCATTTAAACCACATGGGGACCAAAGAAATACACCGCATAGCCACAACAGATCCCGTGTCCACACCCGATCCGACGGGGTTGATAGACGGTGACACGCGGGACCCACCGTGTCGTCTTCCACCTTCTGACGCTGGCGGCGTGCGGGGCTCCCCCGGCGGCGCTCTCCGGCGAGCCTCGCCGAATCTGAGTTCCCGGCCACCGCAGCTCCTACACTTGGGCACCCAACCATAAAATCACGCGCTGAGCACGATGGTGGGGTCGGGGAGGTCTGCCGACGGTCGGAAACAACGGCGCATCGGCGGAGGCTGGGGTTTCAGCCATGTCGGAACTGCCGCTCTGTGGCTAAAACCCTTCTAAAAAGGCTGGGGAAGTCTTCTGGAACCACGAGGAACGTGATGGGCAGGTGATATCATCGTGTAACGGTCAGCAAAGCAGTCGTCGACGGCGACAGAGACAACTTCTTAACGGCGGAGGGGAGAACTCGCGATGATACGGTCGATCATTTTCGGTTATTCCAGTTCAAGAGGGTGCGCAAAGAAGTGTAGAAATTATTTGCTAGCAATTGTGGAGAGTGATTAAGTGTGGAACTCGAATTGAATGAAAAAACGAGCGAGTTCATAAGCTTCGACCAAGATTAAAACATAGCTAACTTGCTCGATACTTACGTAAACAAGGAACGGCTTTCACCATTGCGTAGAGCGTGTCCCGGCGCACCAGTTTGCTATGGGAGTCGAAGCACGAAACTGCGTGCAGCGGCCTGGCAACGTGGAGCAGGGACGGCACGCGGTGAACACGACGGCAACCTTCGGTGTAGCTTCAAATTATCGGCCAAACCGTCAACTATGCAACGAAAGGACTGATCCAGAGGACAGAGGAGGAAGAGAGGAACAACCTAGCTGTTGAAGGCTTGGCGCGAGAGGCCTCCGGTTGGCCCACAATGGGCGCGCGGCGCCGGCAGTTGTAAGCTCGCACGCGGAACGAAAATGGTGCAATCCGTCGGCTCAGCGAGAGCGGAGGCGATAAGGGCGACTGGGAAGTGATAAGGGAGAGCCAGTGCGCTATTTATAGAGCTCCAACGGCGGTGGCTTGCTGCTGTCGCGCTGGGCATGCACGCCGTCGCGGTGGCGCGCGCAGCGCGCGTTGAAATGCGGCTGCACGTGGGCTGCTGACTAGTGGGCCCCGCCAGTCAGCCCCACAGCTACTTCTATTTTATAATTAACTTAAAAATAGTAAATGAACTCCAAAAATCATGAAACTTCAGGTCTAAGTCAAGAAAATTGTAATGAACACAATGGTGTGTTTCGATCTTTATGTTCAAGTATATTTTGACCAGCTTTTGAATTTGAATTTAAACTTGATTCAAATTCGCTGAGCGTCTCAAATAAAATAACAAATGAGTTCCTAAAATCTTGAAATTTTGCAGGCAAGCTATTGAGAATATTAGAAGGCAAAGGAAAAATTTAGAGCCTCTAATTTGCATGTTTTTGGCAGGGCCCATTTAGTACTGCACTTGGAGTTGCCTTACTGAACTTCATCCAAATAATTCTAATGTTTGATAAGGGGGGAATAGAATCATTCTAGAATTAGTGGTGAAGTCCAATACTCATGTTAATAAAATTTAACCATGAGTGCAAGAAAGGTTTGGAGGATATTAAGTTCATGTGTACCACTATATTGGATCTTTAATATAGTTGATCACAAAACTCATAACTGATTCACATGCCATAAAAGTGGGGTTTTACATACCTCCCCCCTTAAAAGAATCTCGTCCCGAGATTACAAAAGAAGTGAAAAGGAAAAGATCTAACGAACATATGCCGCTAACAAGTCCGGATAGTTCGTTCTAAGATACTCCTCGCTTTCCCACGTGGCTTCTTCAGCATTGTGGTTGCTCCACAAGACCTTGTAGAAACACAAGGTGCGGCTTCTTGTGGTGCGAGTCTTCTCATCGACGATCTGAGTTGGATGCTCGGAATAAGTAAGATCTGGTTGGAGAGCTTCCAAATCTTCTATACGGACATCAGCGGGAGTTTTAAGACATTTCCGTAACTGGGAAATGTGGAATACATTGTGAACCCCTGAAAGTGACGGCCGTAACTCCAATTGATATGCCACAGGTCCGCATCTTTTGATTATTGCAAACGGCCCAATAAAACGTGGAGCTAGCTTCCCTTTCACTCCGAATCGATGGATACATTTCATAGGGGATACCCGGAGATAAACTTGATCCCCAACTTCGAAGTGAAGAGGTCGACGTCGTTTCTCCGCGTAGCTCTTCTGACGAGACTAAGCGGCTTTGAGATTTTTTTTAATAATGCGCACTTTCTCTTCGGCTTCTTTTATTAAGTCGATGCCATATACCACTCGTTCACCAGATTCGCACCAGCTCAAGGGTGTGCGACACTTCCGGCCATAAAGAGCTTCATATGGCGCCATATGGATGCTAGCCTGGTAACCGTTGTTGTACAAAAATTCCGCCAATGGTATATGATCATCCCAATTCCTACCATGGTGGATGGCACAGGCACGAAGCATATCCTCTAGCATTTGATTTACCCGTTCGGTTTGTCCATCAGTCTGAGGATGATAAGCCGAGCTTCGAATTAGTTTGGTACCCAATGCATCGTGGAGATGCTCCCAAAAGCGAGCAACAAAAATAGATCCACGATCTGAAATGATAGTGCGGGGTACACCATGTAGACACACTATTCTGGAGATATAAAGTTATGCATACCGCTTTACATCATACTTGACACTGACAGGTATGAAATGAGCCGATTTGGTAAACCGGTCAACGATCACCCAAATTGAGTCGTGCTTATGGAGAGTGGGAGGCAACCCAACAATGAAATCCATGCTGATATCCTCCCATTTCCAAGTCGGTATGCTTAAAGGTTGAAGTTGTCCTGCTGCTTTCATATGGTCGGCCTTCACTCGCCGGCACGTATCACACTCGGATACGTATTTAGCTACTTCCCTCTTCATCCGAGTCCACCAGAATTTCTTCTTCAAATCTTGGTACATATTGTTGCTTCTCGGATGAATGGAATACTTGGACAAATGAGCTTCGTCCAGTATCTTCTTTCTAAGCTCCTTGTTTCGTGGTACCACTATACGGTTGTTAAACCAGAGGGTGCCTTCATTGTCACATCGGAAACATTTCATCTCCCCCTTTTCCAATCTTTGCCGAATGTGTGACATTCCTTTGTCTTTCTTCTGAACTGCTACAATATCCTCCTTGATGGTAGGAATTAGAGCGAGATTGTAGAGTGCCCCATATGGAACCAAGTAGAGACTCGGTTCTTCTTCTCCTTCCATTGCTGAAATGGAAAGATTGTTGACATGGGACTTGCGGCTCAGAGCATCTGCGACTACATTCGCTTTGCCTGGATGGTAGTGGATCTCAATCTCATAGTCCTTGATCAACTCTAACCATCTCCGTTGTCGCATATTCAAATCCTTTTGGGTGAGGATATATTTCAAGCGCTTGTGATCAGTGTAGAGGTGTACTAGATTACCCAGTAGATAATGCCTCCACATCTTCATGCCAGTTTTAGTCGAAAGATAGATGGGTGATCGCTTATGGATCACGGCAGCTGTTGTAAGGTGTTTCACCAATGCTTTGAAACCTGCCTCACATGCCTCAGTCCATACATACTTCTGCCCTTTCTTCAAAAGTTCTGTCATTGGTTTAGCTATCTTGGAGAAATTGGGAATAAACCTCCAGTAATATCCTGCTAAACCCAGGAAACTTCGGACTTCATGTACAGACTTTGGAGACTCCCATTTGAGGACTTGCTTGATCTTGCTTGGATCAACTGCAATCCCTTCTGCTGATATGATGTGCCCTAAAAATGGCACATGGTTGATCCAGAATTCACACTTGCTGAACTTAGCATATAGCTGATGGTCCGTAATCGTTGAAGCACGATACGCAAGTGTTGAGCATGTTCTTCTTCGGATTTTGAATACACAAGTATGTCGTCAATGAAGACCACGACAAACTTGTCCAATTCCAGCATGAACACTGAGCTTATGAGATACATGAAATGAGCCAGTGCATTGGTCAATCCGAAAGACATAACAAGGTACTCATACAGTCCATACCTCATCGAGAATGCTGTCTTTGGTATATCTTCTGGTCGGATTCTAATCTGATGATAACCAGAACGAAGATCCATCTTCAAAAATACTTTAGCACCCACCAATTGATCAAAAATAATATCAATGCGTGGTAGTGGATACTTGTTCTTGATAGTGACAACATTAAGTGGACGATAGTCTACGCACAGTCTCAAGGTCTTATCTTTCTTTTCTACGAACAGTGCAGAACAACCCCATGGTGATGAACTTGGACGAATGAAACCTTTGTTCTCAAGTTCAGTTAACTGCTCCTTAAGTTCTGCAAGTTCCTTTGGTGCCATCTTGTAGGGTGGTCTGGAGATTGGCACTGTTCCTGGTGCAAGTTCAATCTTGAACTCTATATCTCTTTCTGGGGGCATACCAGGAAGATCTTCGGGAAACACGTCCGGGTATTCACATACTACTAGAATATCCTTAAGTTCCATAACCTCGGTATTGTGAGTAGATGGGTCCAATAGAATGATGTTCTCATGATTGAGAACTTGGGGCTGACGGAGTGGAGAGTTTAGATAAATCTTTCGAGGAACGATATCATGAATAGCACCATGGTATTGCAACCATGCCATTACTAAGATGATATCTAGTTTCTGATGCTCTAGTGTCAGAAGTGAAGTAAGATATATGGTTCCGTCTAGGTTCAATGGTATCCCAGGAACCAATTCATTTGTTACTGTTTTCCCGGCTGGAGTGCTAATCACATAAGGAGTTTTGGTGGAGATAATAGGCAATTGACTTTTAATGACAAAAGATTTACTAATGACATTGTGTGAAGCTCCGGAGTCAAAGAGTATGACTACGGGATGATTGAAGATAGAGAACGTACCCGTGAGCACGGGTGCGCCTTCTAGAACATCCTCGATGGCGAGATGGTGGACGTTGCCGGTTCTGGTGGCGGGCTTCATGGGCTGGTTGCGGTGTTGGTTGGGCCCTCCGGTAGGATGATTGCCCTCCACCTTGTCAATTTTGCGGACAGTCCTTGGCGAAGTGCCCCGGGCGCCCACACATGAAACACGTGTACGGGGTTTGGCCAATACGAATGGGACGACGGAATCCTGGTGCACATGGTGGAGGTGGATGTGCACGTGGGATCATCCCTTGTTGTTGCTGCGGTCGGACTTCGGAGTTGCTGAACTGGCGACCACTGAACATTGGTGGTCGTGATGGCGGTTGCCACCTCTGGCCGGATGGTGATCGATACACATTACGGTACTTATGAGGAGCACCACCTCCGCTGCCCTGCGGAGCACTCCTCTTCTTTTTATCTGAGGACAGCTCGCTCATAGCGTCCTCCTGCATGATAGCGGCATTGACGATGTCGTTGAAGCTGTCGCGGTTGAACAGGACAAGGTTGTCCTTCAACTTGGGGTTCAAACCCTGGTAGAAGCATTCGCGCTTCCGATCTTCGGTGTTCACTTGGTCCTGAGCGTATTGGGCCAAATGGTTGAATGATTTGGAGTACTCGTATGCACTCCTTCCTCCCTGCCATAGCTCCAAGAACTCTTGAAGCTTCCTCCTCATAATCCCGAGAGGGATGTGGTAGGCACGGAACGCCTCCTGGAATTCGGCCCAGCTTACGACATGGCCTGCGGGGCGTGCGGCAAGGTAATTGGCCCACCATGCACCGGTAGACCCCTGCAGTTGCTGCGCTGCAAACAGCGTCTTCTGCTGTTCGATTACCTCGAGTAAACTGAACATTCCTTCAATGGTGCGGAGCCAATTATCCGCCTCCAACGGTTCATCGGCCTCTCTGAAGACCGGTGGATGTGTCGATGAGAAATAAGAGTAGGAACTCTGATATTGCTGAGGAGGTCCATCATTCTGTCGTCCCCCTTGACGGGACGAGTGCTGCACCAGAGTCTGCAGTAGCTCGGTTTGCTCGTCGCGTGAGCTGAGTACTGCAGCGAGAACCTCCGTGAGACTTCTAGGAAGTGCGGGTGGAGGTGGTGGAGGTTGTTGCGTTTGAGGCGCATTTTGTCCCGGGGGTGGTGTGTCATCCCCCTGACCTCCACTGGAACCTCCCCCATCTTGACTAGTACGAGTACACACCATACTGCAATACAACGATTCATACCATAAGTCTCATTGCCTCAAGTTCATCCTTCCATAAAAATAGTAATGCGGTAGATAACAATAGATGATGCATAACATTCACATATATTGATAAAGCACAAACTTTATACAATCTATATTATCTTGGGCCCAAGTTTACAATAGATCTCCAAAATTTGACAGACTTCATCTAAAGAAGTCGTCTCATCTATGCTTGGTCACCACAAGTCGTCATGTCATTGTACACCCATCTCGCTACTATTTACAACAAGACTCAAAAAGTCGCAAAATACGCGTGGTGTTTACTACACATCATTATACTCGGCCTAAAGTGATAAGTACATCAAAACTGCCCTCTACTCATAAAACTCGACCTCCTGAGGATCTTCTTCTTCCTCGTCATCCTCAGGATTAGGCACCACTGGTATGGGTGCTGGAGCAGAAGATGATGCCCCGCTCAAAAGCGACGTCCTTTTGGCCATCTTAGCCTGCCAATCTGTCTTTATCATAAACATCCTCCAGGCCTCGTTCTCCTGCTGAGACTGCTCACAGCTGGTCTTCCAGCTGTGAGCCTCCACTCTGGACTGATCCCGATCTGCAGTCACCGCGTTCAACTGGGTGTCCCGCTAGTGTCCATAGAGTAGGCTCGCCTCCAAGTCAATTTCCCTCACTAGAGTCTCCTGGCGAGACGCGGCTATATCCATAACAGCGTCATGCCATTGATTCTCCCTAAGGTTCAAACGATGGTTGAGAGGAGCCATCATATCCCTAAGTCTGCCATTTGCCCACTCAAAGTGGTCCACTCGAATCATGGCTTGCTTCAGATTGTTCGTCAATTCTTTTATGCATGCCCTTTGATTACCCTTCTCGCGATGTGATCCGGATGCATACACCGCTAAGGCTGTTGCGGATGTTTCACCGTGCTCGTCCACCTCTGCAAGCAAGCGGGTTGCCCAGGCTTCAGAAGCCCTGCCGTTAACTGGAAAGAACTCATACGGAGTACCCACAAGATTATGGTAATGGATTTTGCAAAACCTCCATATGGCAACACTTGCGGCGTAGCTCCATGTTTCCTCTAATATCAACCCTTTGATCTTGATGGAGTATGAAGCCCATCCGAGGTGCGGTGGACCAGCAGGCACATCGACATAGATGGTGCAACTCCACATACCGCTCTCCTGGAACTTCTTGCCCCAATAGCTAGGCAACACCAGATAGCCAAACTGGCGAAGCAACCTAACAAACACGTCCGGGAAACCGGCTTGCCCGGTGCACGTGGAGAACACCCATCCATTAGGCAACTGAATTCTTGGTGCTGCCATCTGTGGACAAACATACCCGGATGTCAATAGACCATATAAGTATTCAACTCAATCAATGATAAGGTTGGACAAAAGGAAATATCCATAATCAATTGATTCAAGAAACTCTGCAAACTGGAAGTGATCACAGTTCTGAATCAGCTGAACTTCCTGTATCAACCCAAAAGTTTCATACAGGAAATGCCAGAGTTAAGAGTTGGGTTGAATATAAAAGTTGTAGTACACTTCAAAATCTTTCCATATTGTACTCATACAGCTCCAGGTGAACTAATATGAAGAATCTATACAGGTTTTAAGTTGACTCAAGTTTTCTGGAAATTTTGACAGAACTTCCCCTGTATATGGGCTTACCTCCACATTCTATACAGGTTTATCATGATACGATATTGAGGTAATGACAAAATAAACATTGTATAACGTTGCGTTAAAAATCCAGAAATAAAAGAGTTCCACCCTAAAAACTTTATTATACAGGTATCACGCACAAATGCACAACCCTGTGCAAACTGTTCCCAGTTATGGACTGCGAGAACCAAGTTTGCGACAAATGGAATTAGGCATAGCTACACCCAGATTCAGGTCAGGAGTGACAAATAAAGTTGATAGTGGACTTCCTAAGCTTCCCAGAAATGTATATATGTGACCATGTCACTATTCTGTATTAAGAACTATAACTGTCCAAACTTAACAGTTGAACTGACTGGTTTGCACCAGCAGTTCTGCAGTTTGCTGTGTTGACTTCCCAATTTGGTTTAACTCCAACCCAAATCAGGAAAAAACTCCCATAAAAAACTTCTAAAGCTCCTCCTACCCTTTCCAAACATGTATCACAATAAGGCAGTGGATTTTTCTACAGAATGTTATGGCAGAAATACATAGACTGGTACAATGGTAAGGTCATCTGTAGCAGTTACAATACACCCCAGATTTCAACAGATTATCAAGCTTTTCTGTCTTTATGGTCAACAGAAAAGTTATAGATATCTTCACGAGCTTTCCATCCATATATGATACTCCTATACTACCTATTAAATAACCAAGATTACAATCCGGCGAAGTCGAGCCAACTTCTGCCAGAAAACAAGAATCTTGATTCTATTTATTCTATCGAGTCGGAACCCTTTTTGCGGAGTCCAAACCTACCAGCATCTGATATTTGGACTTTCCAAAGCATTATGCATCCATTCTGTCAGTGGGGATGGTCTAGTATCATGTTTCATACTGACAGTACTACGTATCTCTCCAAAGAAAATTCTATCCGGTATTTCCGGTTACGTCTATAGGTGGTTCCTATATCGTTGTCTCGCAAACGGCTTGTACAAGGTCTTCTACCGTAGTTAATGCTGCAAAAGACAACCAATCCCCTTTCACACCTTCACATATCAAGGGCAGCACGGGGAAACACGACAGACAGTCACAATAATATATATGAAAATAAATGCATACGACTCTGCTGTGAGTCGTCCTCGAGCGAGGCCATGTCTCGAGGTACATGGCTGTAAATATGTCTGTACAGCAAAAACTCCCGTACGATCCGGCTTATACACGCTCGGGCATACGTGTTTCGCATGCTCCCATAGAACATGAATAGTTCTAGAGAGGCATACTATCGGGTTATACACCACCCGATGGGGGCTCCCACTAACTTTGAAGCACGTTGGGGTACCGCGTGTCATAGGTTCTCAGAAACATTGAAAGCTTCAGAGACTCCTATTAACTTCCCGTGCCAAGCCAAGGAAATTTTACATACCACTCCTTGTATGCTGAGCTTACGTAGATTGATCCGCTCTCGGTGGCGTACCTTACCTCTTACCTGACGTCGGGGCGGCGTTACAGAAAATAATAACACATAGTTAGTTTACCACCTTTATACCTTATACTAATAATACTCCTTATAAAGGCATATAGCTATTTCCTCACTCAAGTCCTAATTTTTGAAAATATGTTCATTTCAAGTACACTGTTCCCAATGATGCTTTGATACCATGTCTCTGGGGACCGGAACCCCGACATTCGAGGATCTCATTGGGTGGTGTCGTGCGATGCGACACCCAACAGTTATACAAGAATAGAACCTAAATAAGTACAAGACGAAGTCTTTTATTTTTCATACAGCGGAAGTTTTTACAATACTAGCGGAAGTAAAGAAATATATACATATCATAGCTACGCTCTCAGCACTAGCTATGCAAAAGCAAAGTTATCTATGCCTTGGATAGTTTGCACAAGCAACACTCAATTAGGGCGGCATGCAGGGTTCCCACTCGGCTGTACACCCTGGAGGGGGTGCAGCCTCATCATCAAACCCTTCATCAACTGTATAACCTTCAAAAACTCGTTAACTGCAAACGTGAGCATAAGGCTCAGCAAGACTAACCCGTCTCACTAGACATATGCAAGGGGAACACTAAAACATAGGTGAGGTGAAACGTAAATGACTCGCCTACAAGTGGATCCTTATAATCAGGTTTTATGTAGCAAATGATATTCTCCAAGCACGGCACATCATGGGCTCCACAATCAAACAAGAAACTCTTTACCGATGATATGACATGCCCAGAGCACATAATGCTATTACAGCTAAAGTATGGGGAAACTATACACTTTTAATTGTACTATCTCTAAATCATGAAAGGTTGCAAAGTAATTATAATTCAATACAATATGATTTCTTGGCTTCTTTAGTATTTACTATGTCACGGCACAGTGAACAAGTGGTACTCTATTACTGCGAGGGACAGTGATTGCCGACAACACGACACATACGTCATTCGGAAGTGTCAGCGAGCACACCTGTACCTACATAACACTTCATTCCTAGGTGTATATGGCCACCTTTCACAAGAAACTCGAACGCCGAGCCCGTCTCACCTCGGCGAACAGAAGGTCTCCGCACGGAACACCTCATGTGTCCGCCGACCAATTCACACCATACCGTCCTCAACCCACTCCTATCGATGGTGAGTTAATGGGCCTCGACACTCCAGTTATCAATTTACATCGGTTTATTGGATTCCATATGTCCATTATGTTGCCGGTACAAGTCAAGCTTGTCCGAAGGGGCCGCATACAGATGGGCCTTAGTCGACACAGGCAGGGCTATGCGACTGAGACTCAATTCTCGCCGCTTCCTATCCATTCCCTGCCGGTCTCCATTTCATTATATTATGCCATTTTCTATCTAACCAATCCTGTGAGATATGTCCTACATCTCTCGCGAGTAGATTCCAACTACTCGACTTCTACCAGATTTCCTATGCATTAGCAAAGAAGCTACTACAGGTCAAACTGTAACTCGTTCCAACCAATCCCAGGGATTTTTGGTCATGCATGTGGAGTATCAATCATCCTAAACGTAATGCACAATTCATATACTACTCATCATAGTGATAAAGTAAAATTTTATAGACAACTTAAATGCAAACCGGGGTTTGCCTTGTTGCAGGTCAGAGTCTGAGTTAAAATTTGGAAGATGCTCTTCCAAGGCTTCTGGATGCTCCTCGACTTCGGTCACTATACGATATGCATATAATATGTATATAAATGACTTGGAAAAATAATTATTACCAAGACCAAAATTTAATCCATGGTGATAATTATATGATAGGGACCTTAATTGGCTTTGGAACTTCGATGGTAGATACTAGGGAATATGATCAAGGCTCTTGCAAAGAACAGGAGATGATCAAAGTATAGTGTTGTCTATAAAATTATGGCAAGTATTAAACTTCCAAAAATTTTAAAGAAGAAACTGTAGCTTGAACATAGCTGCCAGTTGATAATCATGATAGAGGAAGTTGTCCTGGTTCTAGAAAAATTTGTTTCATAATTTTCTAAGCTTTGGTGAAGGAGTTAATGAATTTCTAATTTGGCAATAATTTCTGGAATTATTTACATTTGAATTCTTGGCTTTTAAATAAATAGTCAGTCTGTAACTGGATTAGGACTGGGATATTAGGTCAATTAAATCCAAGATTTTTACGGGAACTGGTATATAACAAATGGAAGGATCAGACCAAATTTGAGACATAGTAAAGCAACTGAACATCTGAGAAAATTCAATAACTGAAAAAGGTAATTGAACTATACAGTGTGTTCAACAGGTGCAATGGCTCCCAAACTTTTTCTGGCATTCATGCCTAAAACACTACATTTTATGTGAATTTTAGGGATTTTTCCGGTTGATACCTTGTCCGGAAATATTGTATTTGCATTTGGAAATATTATTTTCTACAGAATTTAACTCTGAGTTTCACAGAAACTAATTGACACTGACAGAAACTAGAGCTCAAGTGACTTCAAACAAAATTTGTTTGAAGATTTTTGGAGCATCCTACAAAAAGTTATAGATTTTCTAAGTTGGAGCCAAATCTGGAATTAATTTCTAATTTGAATTAAACCGTGGGCTCCACCGATTTAAAATGGACCAATGGCATTTAAACCACACGGAGACCACAGATATACACTGCGTAGCCACAACAGATACCGTGGCCACACCCGATCCGACGGGGTTGATAGACGCTGACACGTGGGACCCACCGCGTCGTCTTCCACCTCCCGAAGCAGGCAGCGCGCGGGGCTCCCGCGGCGGCGCTCTCCGGTGAGCCTCGCCGAATCTGAGTTCCCGGCCACCGCAGCTCCTACACTTGGGCACCCAACTGTAAAATCATGCGTTGAGCACGATGGTGGGGTCGGGGAGGTCTACCGACGGTCGGAAACAACGGCGCATAGGCGGCGGCTGCCGCTAGGGTTTCGGCCATGTCTGAACTACCGCTCTGTGACTAAAACCCTTCTAAAAAGGTTGGGGAAGTCTTCTGGAACCACGAGGAACGTGATGGGCAAGTGATATCGTCGTGTAACGGTCGGCAAAGCAGTCGTCGACGGCGACAGAGACAACTTCTTAACGGCGGAGGGGAGAACTCGCGATTCTTGAGATACGGTCGATAATTTTTGGTGATTCCAGTTCTAGAGGGTTCGCAAAGAAGTGTAGAAACTATTTGCTAGCAATTGTGGAGAGTGATTAAGTGTGGAACTCGAATTGAATGAAAAACCGAGCGAGTTCATAAGCTTCGGCCAAGATTAAAACTTAGCTAACTTGCTCGATACTTACATAAACAAGGAACGGCTTTCACCGTTGTGTAGAGCGTGTCCCGGCACACAAGTTTGCTATGGGAGTCAAAGCACGAAACTGCATGCAGGGGCCTGGCAACGTGGAATAGGGACGGCGCGCGGTGAACACGACGGGACCTTCAGTGTAGCTTCAAATTATCGGCCAAACCGTCAACTATGCAAAGTAAGGATTGATCCAGAGGGCAGAGGAGGAATAGAGGAACAACCTAGCTGTTGGAGGCTTGGCGCGAGAGGCCTCCAGTGGGCCAGCAACGGGATCGCGGCGCCGGCGGTCGTAAGCTCGCGCACGGAACGCAAACGGTGCAATCCGTCGGGTCAGCGAGAGGGGAGGCGATAAGGGCGACTGGGAAGTGATAAGGGAGCGCCAGAGCACGTTTTATAGAGCTCCAACGGCGGTGGCTTGCTGCTGTCGCGCTGGGCATGCACGCCGTTGCGGTGGCGCGCGCAGCGCGCGTTGAAATGCAGTTGCACGTGGGCTGCTCACTGGTGGACCCCGCCAGTCAGCCCCACAGCTACTGCTATTTTATAATTCATTTAAAAATAGTAAATGAACTCCAAAAATCATGAAACTTCAGGGCTAAGTCACGAAAATTGTGATGAATACAATGGTGTGTTTAGATCTTTATGTTCAAGTATATTTTCACCAGATTTTGAATTTGAATTTAAACTTGATTCAAATTCGCTGAGCGTCTCAAATAAAATAACAAATGAGTTCCTAAAATCTTGAAATTTTGCACGCAAGCTATTGAGAATATTAGAAGGCAAATGAAAAATTTAGAGCCTCTAATTTGAATGTTTTTGGTAGGGCCCATTTAGTACTGCACTTTGAATTGCCTTACTGAACTTCACACAAATAATTCTAATGTTTGAAAAGAGGGAATAGAATCATTCTAGAATTAGTGGTGAAGTCCAATACTCATGTATTAAGTTCATATGTACCACTATATTGAATCTTTAATATTGTTGATCACAAAACTCATAACTGGATTCACATGCCATAAAAGTGGGGTTTTACAATCCGCAAGTACACCGAGAAACTGTTGTAGCACTTCCCCTTAAAGAGTATTCCTAAGGGTATCGAATCTATGGAACGTGCATGCTAATCATCTAACTAGTTCACCCAAGGACACAAATATTGGTGGTAGGAAAGGGATAGAGTTGATTTACTAAGAGAAGGGGTTCTAATTTAAAGCAAGTTGATAAATAACATCTTGTATTGGGCACGGGCTTACCCTGGTCTGCAAGACGACTGCCACCAAGAGCCTACGTCGTAGTCAAACATGGAGGATTACAACGGACGGATAGGACTGTCACCACCTACCGCCTACCTCTACAACCCGTGAACTATGAGACAATCAATGGTAACGTTAAGCCTAGACACCACGCCTACGCTATCGATTACTTCCCTAACCTCTCTACAAAAGACTAGGGCCTCTAAATGAATAGAGCGATGAACGAACAAGCAACTAAGTAATTAACTTGCTTGAATTAAATAAATGGACTCAAATGGATATCATGTACCTTACTTGAGATGGAAGGAACTTTTGAGGTACAAAGGTGGAGAGGGTTCGACAAGCCCATACCCTATCCTTAAGTGGAAGAACCCCGAGAAGCCGGAGCCTCCTCCTCCTCCTCTTTCTTATTCTCTATCTATTTTCTAAGAACATTGGCAGCACTACACCTTCGAAGTGTAGTACTAGACTATAGCTATTAGTGTGTCGAGTGAGGGAGCCCCTACCCCCTATTTATACCCTCCAAAGGTCGGTTTGGTGCCAGAAATACCAAGGCACTAAGTGCCATCGTGATATCCAAGCAGCGAGGAGCCAACACGAGACAGTTGACAGCGCTTGGCATTTTTACCTAATCGGACGAACCGGCACTTCAGCCGACTTTCTGGTGGCCCCCAAATGTGGTGTTTTTTTCATGGGGATATTTTGTGGGGCCCCATGATGGGTATGGGTGATTCCTCTCATTTTTAGTTGGTTTTCTCCTCCGAGTGGGCCGAAAATTCCTCGTGCTTACGCCTGATTGGTCATAAGGTGTGTTTCTTGGATTGGTCCCCGTAAATACCTCTAATTATGGGCATAATTCACCTGCATACACAATTGCACCAACACTATGTTTGTTGTCCAATCGATAGCTTTTATGCAGGGAATTGATGGTCGAATTTAGAAATTAAGGTCAACAAACTCCCCCACACTTAGTCCTTTACTCGTCCTCGAGTGAAGGCAAGAAGAACTAAGTGATATCATAATTCAGCTACAAGTACGAAATATGTATACAAAACATTTCAATACATACCTTTGTTCAGGAACCTTTGATATGTGCCTACCACATCATCTTGGTTGTTTGAGAGATGGAACGGCTTGAATGTAGTTCACCTGGACTCCTCCTACTAAAATAAACTTGGAATTTGCTATATTTTCACAAGTCAAAAATATATTGCCATGCTCCTCAAAAGAATGCTCTCATCTCTCAATGTGTTTAGTCCTCACCTTGGCATGAGTTTTAACTTCTTTTCCTACAACTAAATATGGCTTTTTGTGCAGCTTGGTAAGGATAAAATGTGGCTCACTTGCAATTCATATGTTACTGAGTCAAAAACAAGATCCACATGAGAAAACCATGCAACAAAAACCAATGACTAGAGAAATTCTTGTGCACTTATTATGAATGGTGCACTTATTATGCACTTATTATAGATCACTCTCTATATTTTTTTGTGCAAGGATGAATCTTGACTACTTATTGGCTCTCTCTTTTCCTTTTTTTCTTTTTATCTTTTTTTTTTGAATTCTCTCTTTTTTTGTTTGAGAGAGAGCTCTTATAGCCATGCCTTCTACTCCTTTTTGTGCATCTTTTTATTGAGAGAGGAATTTGCAAAATATACATGGAGTATCTTTTGATGGTGGATGTGTGAAAATTGTGGAATATGATGGAGTGCACAAGAAATTTCTAATCAAAGATTTCATGCAAGTCACTCAATACGGTCAATAGTTTGACAAAGTTCAATGAAACTGCAAAGTGGCATATGCATGTAGTTTTGAATATCTCTATCGTCTGGCTTTGGTGGGCATTTAAATTCAAATGAGAGAGGATAGCAAAAATATGATGACTTTAAAAATTGCAATACCAAAATTCAATTCCAGCATGGAGAATTTCCAGGTTTCACTCACTTACCAAATCACACAATTTAAATTTTAGATGCCATGTTTTTCCTAATTTGATATGTGGTTCAAGAACATGGTAATGAAATTGAAACGAGAAGTAGACATATTCCATTCTCGAGCAAAATATGGTATATGAAATTGCATAATGTTAATTTCCAATGAGTTGACTTTTAATGATATTATCATACATAATCAATTTCAACTAAAAAATCAGGTATAGAGGGATAAGAGGTGAGAGAGCGCAAACCATGACCTTCATGATGAAGGGTGGGCCGAGCCATCATTGCTTGGTCAAATCTTCTCGTTGTCCTTTCCGCGAGGCCCTGAATTGTTCTTTCATGATGGTCCGGGCGTGTTGCACTTTGGGAGGCCTGTGGGACCTCCCTCACACTTGTTCTTTTACCTGTCTTTATTTGCTATGAAAACATGGAAAAGTCAAAGACTCTACCAGTCTTACCTACACCGGTGAGTCACAATTTATTTGACAAAGGCACTTTGTATGATAGAATCAAAATAAGTGCCTAAGTCCTAAGTAGGAAAGTGTTTATGATGTTCTATATTTTACTTCTCTCTTACTTAGTCAAATCGGGATAGTGGGATGATTTGACAGGAGTGGTGAGGGTTGGAGTTTTCTTTATTGTACATGGAAAATTTAATCAAACTTCTAGGATAGAAAGTCAATCAAATTGACTACGTCTTCCTCTTTGTTCAAATTTTCTTTGAGTTATAAAAATATCTTGAGACGGTGCCCATTTACTTTGAATAGACGACCTTCACAATTTTGGAGTGTAATTGCTCCATGAGATGAAGTATCTACCACATTATAGGGACCTTCCCATTTACTTTTTAGTTTCCCATGTCCAGAAAGGGAGTTTATCTCCAGACCTGAACTCCTTAGGCCTAATTCTTTTATTGTGCCTCCTCTTGATTTTTTCTTTATAGATCTTAGCACTATGGTACGCCTTATCCATACATCTTTCTAGTTCAGAAATTTGCATTCTCCGCAACTTTCCAGCTTCGTGGAGATCCAAGTTCCATTTCTTGATAGCCCAATACGCTCTATGTTCCAAATCTATGGGTAAATGACAAGTTCACCCGTAGACAATTTGGAAAGGTTAGATTCCAATGGGTGTCTTAATGGTGGTACGGAGTTCCTAAAGTGCATCGGGTAGTTTGTTCTTCCATCCATTCCCCATCTTTAAGACGGTCTTTTGCAGAATATTCTCTATTTGTTTGTTTGAAGTTTCTGCTTTACTGCTTGTTTGGGGATGGTACAGAGTAGCAATGTTATGCCTAACTCCAACTCCCTCATAAAGCTCCGGAAGGTCTTATCAAAGAAATGAGACCCTCCATCACTTATGACCATTCAGGGAGTTCTGAACCGTGGGAAAATGATTTCATGAAACATTTTCCGAGTGGTCTTGGCATTGGCATGTTTGCATGGCAATGCTTCTACCCATTTGGACACATAATCTATGGCCACAAGAATATACTCGCAATCATAAGACTTTGGAAAGGGTCCCATGAAGTTGGTCCCCTACACATCAAATAATTTTACTGGGAGATTGTATGTGAGGGGCATCGCATTGCGAGCAGTGATTCCTCCATGCTTTTGGCATCCTAGACATCTTCGAACGAATTCCTTTGTATCCTCATACATTGAGGGTCAAAATAATCTACTTTGCCAGATCTTTGCCCGAGTACTGTGAACACCGTAGTGCCCGCCATAGGGGGCCGCATGGCATCTTTCGATGATTTTGGTCCCTTGGACTTTCGGGACACACCTTCTAAGCAACCCATCAGAACATACCCTATAGAGGTATGGATCATCCCGCACATGACGTCGATTCTCAAAAATGAGCTTTTTCTTATCCTGCCCTAGTGGTACATACCCCGTAACAATGAAGTTCACGATGTCCGCATACCAAGGGTTAGAGTCAGTCACCTTGAGCAACATATCATCACGTAGGAAATCATTTATATGTGTGTCCAGTCTATTTGGGATTTACATACATGAGAGATGATCAGCGATAGAATTCTCTACTCCCTTTTCATCTCTTATCTCCAGGTCAAACTCTTGGAGTAGGAGAATCCATCTGATTATTGTAGGTTTAGCATCTCTCTTCTTGAGCAAATATTTTAAAGCAGCATGGTCTGTGTAGACTATGACTTTTGCTCCAAGCAAGTATGATGAAAAATTATCTATAGCAAAGACAACTGTTAGGAGCTCCTTTTCAGTTGTGGCATAGTTAAGCTGAGCTCCTGATAGAGTCTTGCTAGCGTAGGTTGTTGCATGATGCTTCTTATCCTTGGTTTGGCTAAGGACCGCTCCAACAGCATGGTCGAAAGAACCCTGCATGGCCTAAAAAGATAAGGATACCCTTAATGTTGGTGGGAGGAGGAAGCTTTTCAATAACTTCAATTTTGGCTTTGTCCACCTAAATCCCCCTTTTCGGACACCAAGTGTCCTAAGCCGATGCCTTCACGGACCAAAAAATGACACTTTTCCCAATTTAGTACTAGGTCCTTCTCATGGCATCTTTGTAAGACCCTGTCGAGGTTCTCAAGACAATGATCAAATGTTTTTCCATAAATCAAAAAGTCATCCATGAAAACTTCCATGATTTCCTCGATCATGTCTGAGAAAATAGACATCATGCACCTTTGGAACAGAGCGGGTGCATTACACAACCCGAACAACATTCGCTGATAGGCATACGTTCCATAAGGGCATGTGAAGGTTTTCTTACTATGATCATCGAGGTGGACGGGAATTTGATGCTAACCAGAATATCCATCAAGGAAACAAAAGAAGGAATGTTTCGATAGCCGCTGAAGCATTTCATCAATGAAAGGCAGTGAGAAATGATATTTCATTATTGCCTTGTTGAGTTTTCTATAGTTAATACACGTCCTCCACCCTGTGACGTTTCGTTGAGGATTGAGTTAATTCCTTTCATTTCGAACGACCTTCATTCCTCCTTTCATGGGCACTACTTGGACAAGGCTAACCCACTCACTATGAGGAATGGGGTAAATTATCCCGGCATGCAAGAGTTTTAAGACCTCCTTCTTGACAACCTCTCGCATAGCATTGTTTAACCTCCTTTGAGGTTCCCTAGACGGTGTGCTAAGAGGGTCGGTGGGAATGCGATGGCTGCAAAGAGCAGGGTGATTCCCTTATGGTCTTGGACTAAGTAGCCTAGGACGGATCTATACTTTTCTAAGACGATCATGAGTTTGGCAGTTTCTTCTAGTGAAAGCTCGTCACTTCTGATGACAGGAGCTTCCGCATCACCATGTAGGAAAGCATAGCATAAGCCAGGAGGTAGGGTTTTCAACTCAATCGGGGGGTTTTGTGATGGCTCTTCTTTGGGCAAATTAAATATCTTCTGCAATTCATCCACTTCTTGGATGACTTGTTCTGCTTCTTCATTTTCAAGATGTTTTAAGAATTGAAGGGCCATGGCTTCCTCGACTGGCTCACTCTCGGTGGGGAGGTTCGGCTAATGTGTTCTTGGATCGTAGAATGGGAATGGAAAACTTCCTCCCTCCGAGTTTAAAATCTAGGCTGCCTTTTGAGGGTGCATCCATGAGTAATTTCTCAATGGGTAACCCTATCATTACATCAAAGTCTCAGACTTCGAAGACACAAAAATCAAGGTAGAACTCGATGTTCTCATGTCTTATAGACACGTTTTCCAAAATCACATATACTTCCTTGATGTTTCCATAGGAGTCTCTGAAGGATTTTCTTGTCGGAGCCCAGGGTGGATCATCCAAAATGGCTAAAGCACAATTTTCAGAAATGATATTGGCTCCAACGGTGGGATTATAAAGGATGTTCAACGTTACCCCTCGAATAAGGCATCGAATGGTTGCTGATTGTGAGTTTACCAGAATAATTTCATGTGAAAGCTCAACCTTCGCCGTCCATTCCCTAGTCATGCTTGAGGTCATCTCCTTGATTGTTTCCCGAAGGAATTTTCCTTTGGGTGAATCAAGGAGTGAGGGATGTAGTGATGGTTTCCTTCCATAACAATACTTAGAGGTATTCCCAAAATCTTCAAAAATATCTTCCTCGAATAATAATGGAAACCGCGGAGGCCGAATTTCTTGTTCCTTCGGTGTCTTTGGTTCAGGTAAGGATTTCATAGTCACAACATGAGATGAACATTGTATGGGTTCCGGGGTGACTATGGGGGAATCCTCATGTCTCGACACGACTTCCTCTTGAGGAGGTTCATTAAGACATGCGATGAAGGATGCATTTTCTATAATGTGTTCTAGAATTTCCCTTCCTTCCTTTGGTGTCATATGGAGGAAAGAGCCTCCAGCCGATATGTTGAGGTATAGGGCAGAATCCTTGTCAAGGCCAAAACAAAAATGTTGTAAGAACACCTGTTAGGGAATTGACAAGTCCCAGCCTAATTTGGTTAGCAATTAGAATCTAGCCCAGGCTGCACCTATAGATTCCTTCTCGAATTGCTGAAAGTTGAGAATTTCCCTTTGTAGAGAGGCAACTTGGGAAAGTGGAAATAATGCAAGACAAAAATTGTCTCGTTGTTCTTTCCATTTTTCATTTGCACTTCAGACGGTATGAGTGTACCACCAATTCACTCTTCCCTTGAGGAAAAGGGAATCAATTTCCACTTAAGAGTTTCTTGTGTCATGCCCTTGATTAGAAGGCATGAACACAATTGCTCAAACTCCCACGGGTGATGGTAGGGATTCTCACAGTCTGCCCTGAGAAGGATTGCTCCCAAACCATGGCTATAAAGCCAGGGTGGAGTTCATAGCTAGTTGAGCAAATGGGGTCCGACGATGGCAGAGGCTCACAGAACTCACCCTTATGAGCAGATAGAGAAAGAATGGTGGGTTGCTCCATTGTTTAGATGCTAGAAAGCGGAGTAAATTAGAAAAATAGATACGAGGGTGAACAAGGTTCGAAGATCAACAACACCCGTTCCTCGGCAACAACACCAGAAATGCTTGTTGACAGTTGGTACATCATAGATGAAAATCTGCAAGCGCACACAGAAACCGTTGTAGCACTTCCCCTTAAAGAGTATTCCTAAGGATATTGAATCCAAGGAGCGTGTGTGCTAATAATATAACTAATTTACCCAAGACACAAAGCTTGGCGGTAGGCAAGGAATAGAGTGGATTTCCTAAGAGAAGGGGTTCTAATTTAAAGCAAGTCGATCAATAGAGCCTTGTATTGGGCACGGGCTCACACTGGTCTGCCAGGCGACTCCCGCCAAGAGCCTACGTCGTAGTCGAACGTGGAGGATTACCACAGACGGATAGGGCTTTCACACCCTATCGCCTACCTCTACAACCTATAGACTACGAGATAATCAAAGGTAACGTCAATCCTAGACACCACGCATACGCTATCAATTACTTCCCTAACCTCCCTAGCAAAGACTAGGGCCTCTAAATGAATAGAGCGACGAACGAACAAGCAACTAAGGAATTAACTTGCTTGAATTAAATAAATGAACTCAAATGAAAATCATGTACGTCACTTGAGATTGAAAGAGCTGTTGAGGTACAAAGGTGGAGAGGGTTCGACAAGCCCAAACCCTATCCTTAAGTGCAAGAAGCCCGACAAGCCGGAGCCTCCTCCTCTTTCTCACTCTCTCCCTATTTTTGAAGCACTTTGGCAGCCCTACACCTTTGGAGTGGGGTACTAGACACAAGCTTTTGGTTCGTGGAGTGAGGGAGCCCCCTACCCCCTATTTATACCCTCCAAAGGTTGGTTTGGCGCTAGAAAAAGTGAGGGACTCAGTCACCATCGTGATCTCCACCCGTGAGGAGCCAACATGTGCCGGTTGACCGCGTTTGGTGCATTTACTTAGTCAGCCAAACTGGAACTTCGGCCGACTTTTTGGTGGCCCCAAACGCGGTGTTTTTTTTCTTCCAAGAGGTTGTTTTGTGGGTCCCCATCATGGGTATGGGTGATTCCTCTCATTTTTAGTTGGCTTTCTCCTCCGAGTGGGTGCAAGAATCCTCGTGCTTCTGCCTGATTGGTCGGAAGTTGTGTTCCTTGGATTGGTCACTGTAAATACCTCTAATTATGGGCATATTTCACCTGCATACACAATTGCACTAACACTTGTGGAGATAGTTAGTATATAACTCCTACCACTATGTTGGTTGTCCAATCCATAGCTTTTATGCAGAGAATTGATGGTCGGATTTGGAAATTAAAGCCCATCAACAAACTCCACCACATTTAGTCCTTTACTCGTCCTCGAGTGAAGGCATGAAGAACTAAGTGATATCATAATTCAGCTACAGGTACAAAATTATGTATACAAAGCATTTCAACACATACCATTGTTCTAGAACCTTTGATATGTTGCTACCACATCATCTTGGGTGTTTGAGAGATGGAACGGCTTGAATGTACTTCACCTGGACTCCTCTTAATGAAGTAAACTTGGAAATTTCTATATTTTCACAAGTCGAAAAGATATTGACATGCTCCTCAAAAGAATGCCCTCGTGTCTCAATGTGTTTAGTTCTCACCTTTGCATGAGTTGCCATTTCTTTTCCTACAACTAAATATGGCTTTTTGTGGAGCTTGGTAAGGATAAAAAGTGTCTCACTTGCAATTCATATGTTACTATGTCAAAAACGAGATACACATGAGAAGGCCATGCAACAAAAACCAATGACTAGAGAAATTCTTGTGCACTTACTGTGGATGGTGGATGATGAATGGTGATGGTGACTCCCAATAGATCACTCTCTCTATATTTTTTTTGTACAAAGATGAAGCTTGGCTACCTATTGGCTCTATCTATATTTTTTCTTCTTTTTTTGAATTCTCTTTTTTTTTGAGAGAACTCTTATAGCCATGCCTTCTACTCCTTTTGTGCATCTTTTTATTCAGAGAGTATTTTTGCAGAATTTGCATGGAGTATCTTTTGATGGTGAATGTGTGAAGATTATGGAATATGGTGGAGTGCACGAGAAATTCCTAATCAAAGATTTCCTGCAAGTCGCTCAAAAGGGTCAAGGGTTTGACAAAGTTCAATGAAAATGCAAAGTGGCATATGCATTTTGTTTTCAATATCTCTATAATATGCCTTGGTGGGTATTTAAATTTAATGAGAGAGGATGGCAGAAATTTGATGACTTTAAAAATTTTCAATACCGAAATTCAATTCCAACATGGAGAGTTTCCAAGATTCACTCATTTACAATATCACACCAATCAAATACTTAGATGGCATGTTTTTCCTAACTTGATATGTGGTTCAAGAATATGGCAATGAAATTGAAATGAGAAGTAAACATATTCCCATCTCTAGCAAAATATGATATATGAAATTACACAATTTGAATTTAAAATGAGTTGACTTTTAATGATATTATCATGTATAATCGATTTCAACTCAAAGATAAGGTATAGAGGGATAAGAGGTGAGAGAGCACAAAACATCGCCTTAATGAAAAAGGGTGGGCCAAGCCATCATGGCTTGGTCAAATCTTCTCGTGGTCCCTCATGCGAGGCCCTGAGTTGTTCTTTAATGACGGTCTGGGCGTGTTGCACTTTGGGGGGCCTGTGGGACCTCCCCCACACTTGTTCTTGTACAAGTATTTATTTGATACGAAAACATGGAGAAGTGAAAGTCTCAACTGGCCTTACCTACACCAGTGAGTCGTAATTTATTTGACAAATGCACTTTGTATGATAGAATCAAGATATGTGCCTAAGTCCTAAGTTGGAAAGTATTTATGATGTTCTCCATTTTACTTCTCTCCTACTTAGCCAAATGGGGATAGTGGGATGATTGGAAAGGAGTGGTGAGGGTTGGAGTTTCCATTTGTTGGACATGAAAATTTAACCAAACTTCAAGGATAGGCGTTAAAGTCAATCAAATTGAAACTACGTGTTTCTCTTTGTCCAAATTTTCTTAGGATTCAAAAAGATCTTGAGACGGTGCCCATTTACTTTGGATAGAGGACCTTCGTCATTTTGGAGTGTAATTGCTCCATGAGATGAAGTATCTACAACAGTATAGGGACCTTCCCATTTACTTTTTAGTTTCCCATGTCCAAAAAGTTTGACTCTAGAGTTGAAAAGTAGGACTTTATCTGCAGGCTTGAACTCCTTAGGTGTAATTCTTTTATCGTGCCACCTCTTTATCTTGGCACTATGGTACGCCTTATCCCTCTATCATTCCAATTCAGAAATTTGCATTTTCCGCAACTTTCTAGCTTCGTGGAGATCCATGTTCCATTTCTTGATAGCTCAATACAGTCTATGTTCAAATTCTACGGGTAAATGACAAGTTTTTCCATAGACAATTTGGACAGGTGACAATCCAATGGGTGTCTTATAGGCGGTACGGTATGCCCAAAGTGCATCTGGTAGTTTGTTCTTCCACCCATTACCCGTCTCAAAGACGATGTTTTGCTGAATATTCTTGATTTGTTTGTTTGAATTTTCTGCTTGACCACTTGTTTGGGGATGGTATGGAGTAGCAATGTTATGCCTGACCCCAAGCTCCCTCAAAAAGCTTCGGAAGGTCTTATCAATAAAATGAGACCTTCCATCACTTATGACCATTCAGAGGTGTTCCAAACCATGGGAAAATGATTTCATGAAACATTTTCTGAGCGGTCTTCTCATCGGCATGTTTGCATGGTAACGCTTCTACCCATTTGGACACATAATCTACGGCCACCAGAATATACCCGCAATCATAGGACTTTAGAAAAGGTACCATGAAGTTGATCACCAACACATCAAATAATTCTACTTGGAGATTTTATGTGAGAGGCATCGCATTGCGAGTAGTGATTCCTCCATGCTTTTGGCATTCCCGACATCTTTGAACGAATTCGTTTGTATCCTCATACATTGAGGGCCAAAAGAATCCGCTCTGCCAGATCTTTGCCTGAGTACGGTGAACACCGTAATGCCTTCCATAGGAGGTCGCATGGCATCGTTTGATGATTTTGGTGGCTTCGACTGTTTGGACATACCTCCTAAGTAACTGATCTGAACATACCCTATAGAGGTATGGATCATCGCACAGGTGACATCGACTCTCAAAAATGAGCTTTTTCTTATCTTGCCATTGTGGTACGTACCCCAATACATAAAATTTACGATATCCCCATACCAGGGGTTAGAGTCGGTCACCTTGAGCAACATATCATCACGTAGGAAATCATTGATAGGTATGTCCAGTGTATTTGGAATTTCCATTCGTGAGAGATGATCAACAACGGAATTCTATACTCCCTTTTTATCCCTTATCTCCATGTCAAACTCTTGGAGTACAAGAATCCATCAGATTAGCCTAGGTTTAGCATCTTTCTTGGTGAACAAATACTTCAATGGAGCATGGTCTCTGTAGACTATGATTTTTGCTCCAACCAAGTATGATCTAAACTTATCGATAGCAAAGACAACTGCTAGGAGCTCCTTTTAGATCGTGGTGTAGTTAAGCTGAGCTCTTGATAGAGTCATGCTAGCGTATGCCATTGCATGATGCTTCTTATCCTTGGTTTGGCCAAGGACCGCTCCAACAACATAATCACTAGCATCACACATGATTTAGAATGGCAGCATCCAATCAGGGGGTTGAATGATTGGAGCTGTGATGAGTGTCTTCTTGAGGATGTTAAAAGATTGGTGACACTCATCATCAAAGTGAAAGGGCACATCCATAGCTAATAGGCTAGTGAGGGGTCTAGCGATTTTGGAAAAGTCCTTGATAAATCGTCGGTAGAACCCTGCATGGCCTAAAACGCTACGGATACCCTTAATGTTGGTGGGAAGTGGAAGCTTTTCAATAACTTTAATTTTGGATTTGTCCACCTCAATCCCCCTTTCGAACACCAAGTGTCCTAAGACGATGCCTTCACAGACCATAAAATGACACTATTCCCACTTTAGCACCAAGCCCTTATCTTGGCATCTTTGTAAGACCCTGTCTAGGTTCTCAAGACAATGATCAAAAGTGTTTCCATTGATGGAAAAGTCATCCATGAAAACTTCCATGATTTCCTCGATCATGTTTGAGAAAATAGACATCATGCACGCTTGTAATGAACCAGGTGCATTACACAACCCGAACATCATTCATCGATAGGCGTACATTCCGTAAGGGCATGTGAAGCTGGTATTACTTTGATCACCGGGTGGATCAGAATTTGATAGTAACCACAATACCAATCAAGGAAACAAAAGATGGAATGTTTCACTAGCCGCACAAGCATTTCATCAATAAAAGGTAGCGGGAAATGATCCTTCATTGTTGCCTTGTTGAGTTTTTGTAGTAAATGCACATCCTCCACCATGTGAGAGTTCGTTGAGGAATGAGTTCATTCCTCTCATTTCGAACAACAGCCATTCCTCCTTTCTTCGACACTACTTGGACCGGGCTAACCCGCTCACTATGAGGAACGGGATAAATTATTCCGGCATGCAAGAGTTTCAAGACCTCCTTCTTAACAACCTCCCACGTAGCATTGTTCAACCTCATTTGAGGTTCTATAGACGATGTGCTAAGAGTGTTGATGGGAATGCGATGGGTGCAAAGAGCAGAGCTGATTCCCTTATTGTCTTGGAGTGAGTAGCCTTGGATGAATCTATGCTTTCCTAAGACGGTCATGAGTTTGGAAGTATCATGTTGTGAAAGCTTGTTACTCAAGATGACAGGAGCTTCCACATCACCGTGTTGGAAAGCATAGTGTAGGCTTGAAGGTAGGGTTTTCAACTCAATGGAGGGATTTTGTGATGGATCTTCTTTGGGCAAATCAAATGTCTCCTGCAATTCATACTTTTGTTGTATGAATTGTTCTTCTTCTTCAATTTCAGGGGGGGGGGGTCTAAGAATTAAAGGCCCATGGCTCCCTCGATTGGATCACTCTCGGGGGGGGGGGGGGGGGGGGGAGTTTCTGCTAATGTGTTCTTGGATCGCAGAATGGGAATGGAAAACTTCCTCCCTTTGAGTTTAACATCTTGGCAGCATTTTGAGGGTGCGTCCATGAGTAATTTCTCAATGGGTAACCCTATCAATACATCGAAGTCTTGGACTTCGAAGTCATGAAAATAAAGGAAGAACTTGATGTTCTTATGTCTTATAGACACGTTTTGTAAAATCACATATTCTTCCTTGATGTTTTCATAGGAGTCTCTAAAGGATTTTCTTGTTTAAGCCCGCTGTAGATCACACAAAATGACTGAAACACAATTTCCGGAAATGATATTGGCTCCAACATTGGGATTATAAAGGACGTTCGACATTACCCCTCGAATAAGACATCGAATGGTTGCTGAGGGTGAGTTTACCCGAATAATTTAAGTTGAAAGCTCAACCTCTGCCATTCATTCCCTACTCATGATTGAGGTCAATTCCTTGATCATTTCCTGAAGTAATTTTCCTTTGGGCAGATCAAGGAGTGAGGGATGAAATGATGGTTTCCTTCCACAACAATACTTCGAGGTATGCCTAAAATCTTCGAAAAGGTGATAAATATCATAGGCAAGCCAAAAAGGATCACTTGTCCAAATTATTCTTCTCTATAGAAGATGAATTTAATAATGTTCAAGCATGCTATCTAAAGCTGAAATGGAGCATTGTTCTAAGTTGATTTAAGAAGATAAAAATATATACAATATATATCATACATTTTTCCAACATTGACATCTTTTTGCATATAGGGTTTCAAATCAGTTTTAATGCTTCTATCTACGCGCTTGATGTTTTTTGGTTCGATGAAAAGGTACATCTCTTCATACTAGTTATATTCCTCTTCATTATCTCCCACATTCTCACCACAACAATATTTTGCTTTCCAGAAACAACTACGTGCATCTTCTCAGTTCTTGGATCTTCTACATAAAAAACTTGTCCAGGACAATCGGTGAGAACCCAAAGGTCATCTTTATAACCCACTTTATTCAAGTCTACCAATGTCTGCCCGTCGTTGTCCACTTTCACACCATCAGGATGTTTGACCAATTGGCACTTAAATACGGGCACTACCATTCTCTCGCCATAATCGAGTTCTCATATTTCGTCTATGAACCCGACGTATGTGGTCTTCTGCCCTTGTGGATCATAAGCCTCTATACGAACACCACTATTTTCTGCAACACTCTTATCATCTTTTTCCTTATTGTAAAATGTGTAACCATTGATTTTATATGCTTTCCATGATGTCACGAAAGCATATGGGTCAGAAGCTAACTTCTTCATTGTTGCCTCTTCTATAGTGTTTTCGTATGGTATATTTTTGTCCATTAACCATTCAGTGAAACATCTTCTATGCTCTTTCATGATCCAGTCATTTGCGTGATCTTGGTTTTCCTCAATGTATTACTCAACTATTGCGAGTTGTTGTAGTACACCAAGATGTGCAGTGTACATTATTACAATATTGAATGATAAAAGTTTTCTTACACACTTTTCCCCTGCCACGTAATCTACCCTCATGTACTGGTATAGGCACACCTATCGGTTGTCCATCTTTAATGTAATGAATGCAACCCTCAATCACTTCATCAGTGGTGTATCCTTCCATAATTGAATCCTTTGAGTGAGCACGGTTCCCCCATAACCTTTTAATACTCCTAAATATCTATCCAATGGAAACATATGATGTAAATATAGTGGCCCCAATGCTTTTATCTGATCAATAAGATGTATGATTAGGTGTACATGCATATCAAAAAAGGATGGTGGGAAACACATCTCAAGCATGCACATAGTCTCGATGATGTACGTTTTTAAATAGTCTAAATCTTCACGTTCTATCACCTTTTGCGATACTACATTGAATAAGTAACAAAAACATGTGATGACAACTTTTATACGCTCAAGTTTGATGACCTTATTGCAATGGCAAGGAACACTGTCATCA
Source organism: Tuctoria greenei (assembly GCA_036927565.1). NCBI lineage: Eukaryota > Viridiplantae > Streptophyta > Magnoliopsida > Poales > Poaceae > Tuctoria > Tuctoria greenei. Next base: position 21,039,474 of record JAYESD010000007.1, on the reverse strand, counting down.
TCATGTGACAATTGTGAGAATTATAGCCGAATAAAGACAAGTCTTTCATCGATACTAATTATAGCCGAATATGAGAAACTCGGGGGCACTTTGATCCCACGCAAGCGTTCACAAATTGCCTTTTTCTCTTGTAGTGTCAAGTTATAGCTGGTTGGTGGAAGGTAATGCTTCCCGTTCGCCTTTTCGACTGGGTGAAGCTCTGGTTTCATATCAAGATTTACTAGGTCCATATGTGATTTTAGTCCGTCCTTTGTTTTCCTCGGCATGTCCAGCAAGGTCTCTATGATGCTGTCAAATACATTCTTTGTAACGTGCATCAAATCAATATTATAGCATCCAGGTTATTCCAATACGGAAGATACTTGAAAAAATCGATTGTTTCTGGAAAGCCATGTCAGTTGTATCTCCCGGAGATGTACTTTTCTTTCTCTTTGTTCCTTTACATTTTCTGCCCTTACTAAAAGCAAAATAAATGTTCTTGACCATTTTGAACACGAGTTTTCCACTGTAAGGTTTTGGTGCAGTATCTTTTTTGATTTTGTTATCAAATTGTTCTTTCATCTTCCTATACTTGTGTGTATCTGTCAAGAATCGCCAGTGTCTCATGTACATTGTCTTTCTAGATGAAGTGAGGTATAGAAATCTAGTTCTATCCATGCACCTTACACAACCTTTCTTCCCTTTAATTTGTCCTTATAATGGAAATAGTCCAGGATAATCATGCACCATAATGAATACCATTGCTCTTAGCATGAAATACTCCCGCTTGTACTCATCCAATGTACTTACCCCTTCATTCCACATTTTTGCCATATCTTCCACTAAAGGTTCCATGAACACATCAATTTCGATGCCGGCTTGTTTCGGACCAGGGAAAAGAACAAATAACAAAATATATTTCCTTTTGTGACACAACCACAATGGTAGGTTGTACATAGTTAAGACCACGGGCCATGTGCTGTGTATACTTCTTTTTTCACCAAACGGATTCATTCCGTCTTTACCCAATGCGAACTTTACATTTTTTATTTCCTTTGCAAATTATGGATACTGAATATCAATATTTTTTCCACTGGGTTGCATCACCAGGGTGTCGAATATGTTTCCTATTCTTCTTGTGTTGCTCGAAATGCCAACGCATAAGTTCAGCCGCACTAGGGTTTGAGAACAAACGCTTCAAGCAATCAATTACTAGAAGGTATCACATCACCAAGCCAGGAATTTTTCTCTTATTCTTTCCGTCTGCACTGTCAGAACTATTGTCATCGTTACCTTCAGGGCCAATAATAAACTTCTTATTCTTGTGTGACTTTTTCTCATGTTGGTAACATACTAGTGATTGTAGTCCTTCTTGTATCTACTGACACCACAAATGGGGCATCTAATTGCGAGCTCATGCTGTTTGCAAAACAGAATACAATGGTTCACACAAGTGTGTATTTTTTGTCACACCTAGTGCCATCGGGCAAAGAAGTTTCTTCGCTTTATAAGTGCTTCTGGGCATTTTATTTGGACTTGGAAGAATTTCCGCCAAAAGATTCAAAAGATAAGAGAAACTACAATCGGACCATTCGTGTGTGGCTTTCCCTTTAGTAGTTCTAGGATTGCCCGCAATGTAAGTAAACTCTTTATCACAAGCGTTTGATCCATCATATAAAAGCTTCGTCGCCGCATTCTGCAATGTCTTCATTTTACTTAAACCTTTAATTGCTCCCATAGAAGTCAATACATATGGTTCAATGGGACGCAACATCTCCTCACAATTGAACTCATCATCGTCACCACCATCTTGATTGTCACTACCATCATCGATATGAACATTATCGTCATCTGAACCTCTCTCATCATCATTGTCCACTTCACGTGTATCTAACTCACCATGCTCTGTCCATATTGTGTAGTTTTTTTAATCCTCTTTTCGCCGAATGAGATTGGATTACTATAGTATCTATCCAAGCAATCTTATTTTCGCAGCCTATACATGGACATAATATGTCATCTATCTTTTGCATCTTCACATGTCTCTTAGATGCTTCAATAAAATTTGCAACATTTCGAATGTACATAGGATCGGCTTCTGGCATGTTATAGATCCACGCTCAACGGTCCATGCTTCCATAACAATATTTGTCTTATTTATACATGTATGAATTTTGTTAATTTTTTAAAGCATTCCAACATGTCAAAAATCAAATTATCCAGCATTCTAATCAAATGCTCATATACATAAGAGGCATTCATCAAATTTTGAGCACACATTGATTTAAAACAAATTAAAAAAATCTAAAAAAAATCATAGAGTTTGGTACGATGACTAAAAAGTTCCACTGAAAAATTAAATGCAAAAACATTATATTCATCATGATAGACAAATGACAGATAACCAGTGTTATTTGTTTTTTATGTTCTCACAAATTTCAAAGACTTTCCCAAGTAAAATTTAATGGGCACCTTTAATGCTAAAGGATAGTACAATAGAGTGGAATTTGTACTATTAAAAGGCCCCTCAATTTAATATAGAATATTAATTAAGTATAGACTCAATACATTTGTTTTTTCAGGTGGTTTTTAACTACTGCACAAGCGGTTGTTGCTAAAGAACCGCCTGAGATAATAGCCCTTGCCTGTTCTTCAGTTTTCTTTTCCATTGCTTCATTTTTATTTAGATTCCAATATAAATACTCAAACATGTATAGATTCTATAAATTGAGTCCATATTCAATGATTTTTTTCTATATTCTTCAAAAATTAATATCTACCACCTTGACCGAATATTTTAAAAATTGTATAACTAACATTCTAATGTTTTGTTAAATATCAATTAATTTATACTCACATATTATTCACATTTTTGTATCTCGTAAAAAAAGAGATGCTTCATTGAAATTCGTTTGTGTGAACATATTTATCTTATTTATACATGTATGAATTTTGTTAAATTTTTTTAAAGCATTCCAACATGTCAAAATTCAAATTATACATCATTCTAATAAAATGCTCATATACATATGAGGCATTCATCAAATTTTGAACACACATTGACTTAAAGAAATTTAAAAAATCTGAAACAAAATCATCAAGGTTGGTACGATGACAAAAAGTTCCATTGAAAAAGTAAACGAAAAAAATCATTATATTCATCATGATAGAAAAATGACAAATAACCTATGTTATTTTTTTATGTTTTGACAAATTTCAAAAGTTTTTAAAGTGAAATTTAATGGGAACCTTTAATACTAAAGCATATTACAAGGAAGTGGAATTTGGGCTTTTAAAAGGCCTCTCAATTTAATCAAGAATAGTAATTAAGCCTACATAAAGATCTTTCCAGGCGGTTGGTACTGAATAACCGCCTAAAAGAAGTTATCTTCTCAGGCGGTTATTGCTAAATAACTGTGTGACATAAAGACATCTTAACAGACAGTTGGTACTTAATAACCGCCTCAGAGAAGTCCTCTGGCGGTTGGTTCATAATAACCGCCTAAGAAGATAGACGTCTATATATAGCGCTCGACTTCTTTGGGAAATCCTAACCCTAGCGAAATTACTTAGACGCCGTCAGGCTACCAAAATTTCGTTTGCTGCCAAGTCTTCGCCGCTGAGCTTCGCCCTCGCCGCCTAGCTTTGCCCTCGCTGCTTCCTTCCATTCCTTCCACGTACGCCGAGCTTTGCCCTCGCCATCGCCGCCGGTCTTCGACCTTGCCTCCAGGTACACTACCGCTTCCTTCCCTCCTCCATCCCCATGTTGCCTCCCTCCTCGCTCTCATTGTCGGCCATGTCATGTCCTCACCGTTGCCGCACCATAGTTTTTCTCTCGCCGCTGAACTACTCTCTAGGTTTACTGCAAGAGGAATCATGAGGATGATCAAATAAGACTTAATCGGAAATCACCCAAGAAGTGGAGGTTAGCAGAAGGGACGTTCACATGAAGTTGGAGGTCGAGTCCACTCGACTTCGAGTCCATCTTAGTGTTCCTGAGCAGTTCACCTTAGTCCAATTGTCAAACATAAGTAGAGTCTAGAATTTGTCAATGTGTTTTGTCAAATGAAGATTGTAGGTCATATGAAGATTGGCAATAAAGATTGTAGGTCATATGTTATCTGTTACCTAGAGAGTAGTTCCCTTTTTTGACAAAAAAAATAGGAAGATTATTTTGTGAAAATTTTTAACTTTTCAACTTTCCCCTGTTTAAAGCATTTACAATTATATTATAAAGCAAAGAACAATGCAATGCAACTTAAAAAAAACATGAAGATGGAAACATTATCAGCCCAACTTTGTTTCCTTGTTGGTTGAAGACTTGTCATTTCAATATGCTCATGCACAGTTCCTTACTAGCAAATATATGGTTAATTGATTGTGCTGCCTCACTTAATATCTACTATCACAATATTTTACCCTATGTGTTAGAACATTTATTTTTGTATCTTTCAGCGAAGTGGGACGTATTTTATGTCTTATTAGTTCTAGAATGGAAAGCCCTAAGAAGACTGTTGCTGGTAGTAACAATGAAGAAGGCAATATGAACTTTAGTGACTCCAGCAGCTTAGACTCCTTTCACAGTCCATTGGACCCTTTTCCAAATATAATAATTAAAAAAACTTCTGAGGATCTAGACCGGGAATATCATCATGCTGACAAGGTATGGATCACGAATCTTGATTCCAGCAGTTCAAGTTAATGTTGGTTGTCAAGTATATGAAGTCTTATAATTCTTTTCTACCTAGCTTAATTCCGATGATAACAAGGTGACTTCGGCTCCTAAAACCTTAGGAGGTTCTCCAATGGTTGAATACTTAGTTTCACTTAAGCAAAAACGAGAGCAACGAGGTCCCAATAAGGGTCCATTGGACCGCATCACATACATAACAAATGTCATTCCAGGTGGGCTTCCCCAAGAACCACTGGATTCAGTTACAAAGTACCGAAATGCATGTGGTTGTCTTGTTAGAGAGCTCATGCCGACCACAACCGAGAATTGAAGAAAATTATCTATGGAGATCAAGAATGAGTTGTGTGAGGGGATACAAAAACAATTCAAGTTCACGAAAGGAACATAAGAAGTTTTCAAGAAAGCAACATTAGTCTCTTGTGGCAAGAAGTTTCATTGCAGGAAGAGTGAAATGAATTCTTGTGTTAAGGCCGATAAGGTTCCTAGCCCGAAGAAGATGGGAAAAATCACACAAGCTCAGTGGCAAGAATTTGTTTGTCAAAAGACCACACCTGATGCTAAAGCCCTAAGTGCAACTAAGTCAGAGCTTGCCAAAAGAAACAAATACCATCATCGCTTGGCGTGTGTTGGATATGCCCCCAATGTTTAGAAATGTGGTGAGATATTAGAAGAAATTACCAGTAAGGGCAATCCTCGCCTGTTAGGAGGCTGCGATGAGAGAACTCGGTGATGGGTCTTTGCTCGGTCAGGTTTGACCATCGACGGCAAACTTGAAAAGCCCGACTCTGTGAACGAAGTAGAGAAAAAATTGAATTAAGTAATTGAAAATCAATAGAAGGTTCTCTTGAAGACAAAGAGGGAGAATGACAAACTTACCGTTATCCTAGGAAACCAACACAGTGGACGGGTCCGAGCAATCTATTCTCAGATGTCTTGGAGAGATGGTTTCCCAAAATATAGAGAGACATATAGAAGACGTGAGGAGTTCAGGAAAACACATGATGAAACGGTTGCTCAAAAGGTCAAGTAAAATGTGAATGAAATAATGGAACAACTTAGACAATCGGGAGAATTAGTTGCACCGAGTACATCGATGGTTCACGTGGCAAAGGAGCAGTTGTTATCTCCAACTGTCTACCCTAGCAGCGTAGGTTCTGTGCCAGGCTCAGGGTCCATAAGTACGCTGTCAATGATATTGTTAAGGACATATCTTGTCGTCTTCTTCCCGATCGGCGGAGCAGGGAACAAAACCAAATAGGTTGCCACTGCTATGGCAAAGCCTGATCGTGACTCCAACGACAATTCACTTACGTTGTATTATGCTGTGGTGCAAGTTCTTTAGACCATTAACAATGATTATGAAGATTATGAAATAGACTACGTCACACATTAGGGGATCATGACTCTGGGGCAGGCTGTCAACCAATTAATCCTTTTGGCAGCGATGCGATATCGTGTTGGACGATGAGCCGATTTATAGCCATGTTGCATCTCAAAATACTACAACCCCATCTTCTAAGCCGAGAATACTGGAAGATCCACTCGTGCTATGTCTCAGCAAGGATTATAGTAACATTTCTAGTAAAGATAACCAAGAGCAACCAGCTGAGCAATTGCTTGAAGCAGTACCAGAGCAAGTTACTTTAGTATAGAGCAACAAGTTGAGCAATAGCTTGAAACAGTACTAGAGCAAGCTGCTGGTAGTAAAGAGCAATCAGTTGAACAATAGGTTCAACAACAAGGCAGTGTACAACTTCTGTCCACTATTCCTCGGTGATCAGTGCCTATGAAAGTTAGCTCAAACGAAATAAGAAACTTTCTAAAGAAGTGTCAAAATATTTGGAAAATACGAAAGAAAATATTGAAAAATCGTATACATCTCGTTCTTCACATGAGCCAGCATTAGAAGATAATGAGGAGTGGAAAGAAGACGATGTCATATATATTCGACAGACGACTTTAGTTAAACCAAGAGTTCCAATATACAAGATTAAGAATGTTCCTATTGAATATAAGAATGGGAAGCTATTCATGACATTGGTACAACTTAGTAAACAACCGATCTCGCTCAAAAGAATGCACGAGTGGTACATCACTGCAAGCACAAAGTATGATCTTTGTTACATCACATTTCATGTGCCAAAAAAAGCATTTTGGAGCCCTAGAGCAGATAAACGAGCCATTCTCTTTGAAGATATTTACAGCCTTTTCCATCGAGGCATGCTTATAATCAATCTGCTACTCATGTGGTGCTTGTAAGTGCCTCTAATATGTTGTATTTGCTTTTCTTACTACACGCATACACATTTCATGAGATTATAATAATTGCGGACTTCTTCAAAGGGATGCAATACATAAATTATGAAAATATAAACACCAAGATAGTATCCTTGACCCTGCACGGATTGCAAAGACGATATTCTACTTTAAGGTGGATTGAGACTCAGAAGTCTACAAGCACATGATTTTTTTTTTGAAAAATCAATCGCAAAACAAAAGAAGGATAAAAGGACAAAGGATGCAACTTACGTAGGACATGCCATGTTTAACTTTGTCAGAGATGGCAAGGACCTCGTAAAGGCTCCATACCACGTCAAGTAAGTTCAACACATGACATTGAAATAATAATTTTTGCTAATTGTTAGCTTAACACGTGTGTTTGTACATGTGTAGTGAACACTACATAATGATCTTCATCAAGCTAACACAGCGTTTGGAAACGGTCTTGGACTCAGCCAATTATTCACCAGTTGTTATGAAGATCTCTTTAACATTTTGAAATTGTACGGTTATTCGATACTTTTAATTTACAAACATTTAGAATGTCTGGACAAGTTATATATGACACTTCTTGTATTACAGTGCTTGGCAGTTTTACGCAGAAAAGCTTGGCAGTCGGAGACCTTCTAATAAGGATGCATTGCACATATCAACATATTATCCTTGTTCCAAGCAGCCTCCTGGGAGCGTCTTATGCAGTATTATGTATTCGAGCATCTTCGGTCCACCAGCGAATATAGGGTGAATCGTGAGGATGTAAGTTATCCTTAATGTTGATATTGTATTTTCTTACTTTTGAGTTTCATTTTCATTGTAACAAGCGTATTTCAATACTTATATTATTTTGTTAAAAAGGTAGTGAACTCTAGTTTCCAGTAGTGCAAGTGGTTTGCCATGAAAGCCTATATACATATCTCAAGCAGTCCATCGGATAGTAGAACTGCTCATAGTAGTACTGCTCACTATTGTCAGAAACATTATTTTCAGAGTTTGATTCCAGCTTCATATTTCAACTGCTCATAGTAGAACTGCTCCAAAAATATCAAATAAATTCATGTATACTTACTTTGATCTATACTTTGAGGTAGCTCAAATCAACACATTCTAAACCTTGTTATGTGTTTCATTGTAGCACACGAAGAATGTGTACCAAAAATGACCGGTTTTTCTAGAAGTATTCCTGTTGGAGGAGCCGACGAGATTGCAAGTGAACTTTGTTAACGTCGCATTTTCCACGAAAAAGGGGTGTTTCTTTGATGAGGAGGGTGTAATAGATGATGTGCCAAGACTTTGCGAGTATGACAATCGAAAAAAAAATTAGTGAAACTTGTAAACTATGAGATGACTTGTATGCCAGTTGAAAGTGTAACTTGTACATATGTATATTGTTTTAGTGAAATTAACTTCTGTGGGATGACTTCTGTGATTATATTATTTTAGTATAAACTATGTGATGACTTCTGTGTTGATTTAGTGAAATTGACCTGAAAATTAGAAATAACAACAGGCAGTGCTAGTTGTAGGTAAAGAACCAACTGTGATAACTCCATTGTCATAGGCGGCTACACTTACAGTACAAACCGATTGTGATAAACAGTCTTCACTGGCGGCTAGTAATAGGTAAAAGTCCCCCTTTGAACACAACATTATCATAGGCGGGTACTTATACCGTACTGACCGTCTGTGACAAATTGTTTTCACAGGCGGCTAGTGATAGGTAAAGAACCGCCTGTGGTAAATCAATTATCATAGGCTGTTTTATTTTTTCACCTGTGAAATTGCAGATTATCACAGGCTCTTTGTTTCAGGTGGTTTTGAAAATCGTGTGTGATAATATGTTTGGACCCGCCTGAGATGAAGCATATTGTAGCAGTGCGTCACTAATTGTTAAATCCTCTAAAAAGATATTATTCTGTCTTAAGGGTTTGCTTCACAGTTTCTCTATCTCAACAGGGCTATACGTTAATTATCAGAAGACTTGTACCCATCGACCTTTAGTCTGTTCGAGCTCAACAATTGGCCGGAGTGTCTGGATGTCAACTGGATAGCTTCCCGATAACATATCTTGGTTTGCCCAGGCATTATGAAACCAAGTTTGACAGACTACACTCCTCTGATAATAAAAAAATAAACTTATCGGTGACATCCCACTTTCTATCTTAAGCAGGGCGATTGCAGTTAGTAAACTCAGTAATTTCAGCTCTGCCAACGTATACAGTGTGCTCACATAAAATATATAATAAGGTGCTGGTTTCGTTGATCAAGCTAGATGCCACTGCGTGTGGGATGGACCAGAATTCTCCACACAAAAAAAAACCAAAGCTCTAGTGGCCTGGGAGAACTGTACTCAGCCGAAAAATAGAGAGGGACTGGGAGTCTTGGATCTTCAGCAAAAATGAAGCACTGCTGTTGAAGCAACTTTACAAGTTCATGAACAAGAAAAATGTTTGTTGGATTGATTACTCTGTTCATTCTATTACTCTGAAGGCCTTAAGGAGCCCATGGAAGTATATAGATATTCTTTCTGGTGGCTTGACATTATTCGGTTGCTTTACAAATTTAAAGAAATCGTATCAACTACAGTTGGAGATGGACCCACCACTTTCTTTTAGTCCGATAAATGGAACAATCTTTAGCCTCAGATAGATTATCCAAATATTTTCTCTTATACTAAGAGGACAGACATCTCTGTTGGACTGAGCATAGTTATTAATGTTAGCATATGAATTTGTGTAGTGTGAAAGGATTTAACTTTGGTTTCACAGTACACTAGTTAGTCTATAAAGGTGTACCCCTTCTATTGCCTAAGTTGAATACAATTAAGTCACTCTCCTCTAATATGATATCATCAGCCAGCTAACTCTAAACCTAGCCCTCCACCTCCCCATCCGCCGCTACATGGTGCAGCCCCCACCGCAGCCGTCGGCCACCACGCCTACCGCCGCTAGCCCTCTCCTGGCCGGCGCGGCGCCCCTGGCCGGCGCGCACCCTCTGGCCGGTGCACAGTTGCTACTACCGCCATCGGCCACCACTCCTTCCCAGGCCGGCGCCGCACCTCTGGCTGGTGCAACTCCTCTGGCCAGTGCGCGCCCCCTGGCCACAGCGCAGCCACCACTAGCTGGGGTAAAGATCTTCGCGTGTCGCGCCTCATCTACCCAGCGTGCCTTCCTTGTACAGCACTTTCCGCGTGCCTTCGCTCACCGGCACAACACGGGTGCCTCCCCTCGCCGGCACGCCTGCCACTGGTTTGGCAGTAGGCGCGCCCCTTGTCTCCACTACTAGGACACGTACGACACAGTGACTATTGGGTGGCTCCCCGTATGATGACTATTGGGTCAGCATGGACAGCCTGGTCCTACCCTGGATCCTTGTTTCCGCGCCCCTTGTCTGGCAGCCGGCAGCCCACTTGACGTCCCCACTGTCATCGCCGTCGTGACAGGCTCTGGGGCAGGCGGACCCTCTGCCACTACTGCTGGACTCACGCAGTTGACGCCTCCGTTCATTGCCAGACTCGAGCCCTTGTCAGACATGAACACCACTACCACCATCCTACCGGCGATGACCACACCTATTGTGGGCGTCGCCGCCGCTCCTAGCGCGGCCTCTGACTCCCATTACGACGCGAACAGTACCACAACAACGGTTGCAGACACCTTCAGTGTCCTCGCGGCTCTGGCTGCTTCTCGCAAGCGTGAGCGGGCACTTGCTCTCACCCTGGAGCAGGAGCATGCTTCTCTGGCCGCTCTTTCTCACCAGCTCGCGAAGAGTGCTCACGATCGTTGAGTGCAACACATGAGCCATCCTTAGACGTTAGGGCGCATTTCGTGTACTCAGTGTCACTCGTCGCCACTCTACACGCCCAGGCCACTGGAGTTCAGAACATTCGAACGCTTGTGCCATTCGTCCTCACTTCCAACTCCACCTTCTACTCCTGCTGGTGTAACTTGTTCCTTCTCACGTTGTGGCAGTACCAGCTTGAGGACCGAGTCCCATTGGATGGCTCCCCGTATGATGACTACTGGGTCAGCATGGATAGCCTGGTCCTAGCCTGGATCCTTGGGTCCCAATCCAACAAGCTCCACGGCCTCGTTGGGTAGCGCGATGGTGGTCCTACACACTGGGCGTCGCTGGTGCTTGAGCAGAACTTCATGGGAAACTGTGAGACTCAGGCTCTCAACATCAACGCGCAGTTCCAGAACACAATCTAGGGTGGGTGCACCATCTCTGCCTATTGTGTGGAGATGAAGAGCTTGACTGATGCTTTGCGCGACCTTGGCGAGCCAATCGCCGATAGCACACTTGTTCTTCGGGTGGCTTCTTTGTGTGGAGCTGCCTCTGACCTTTGAGAAAGTCTGGTCTGACCTTGAGCTCGAGGAGATCATGACCGCTGGCCCTGGTAAATCTGGGCCTGCCACAGCTTTCTACGGCTTTGGGCAGTCCCCGCGGCCACCCATGTCTGGAGGACCATCGTCAAGACCACCTGCTCTGTCTATTACCCCGGGTAGCCCTGCAGGATCCGAGAGTGGTAATTGTCGATGCCTCGATAAGCGCGGAGGATGAGGTGTTGGTGCTGGCAGCACATTTGCTTCTGCTCCTGCCCCTACAGGCGGTAGTGGCGGCACTAACAAAGGAGGTGCACCCTGGCCCACACATAACAACCCCGTGGAGTGGCTAGATCTCCATTTGGCCTAGACCATTTCCAGGTCTTCCTTCTCCATGCCAGCCGCGTCCTCAGCCAACGTACGTGGCCAACTCGGGCTATGGTGGACCCGCCTACCCTGTCGGATGGTCATCAACTCAAGTCTAAGGCGACACTGACTACCCTACTGGGTACTCGGAGCCACCGGCAACACTCTAGGAGCCACCCCCGGGGTGGGACCACCAGTCACTGGCATCTTCATTCAGTACCATGCACCTCATACCACCTCTTGCTGCTTACTAGGTGGTTGATTCCATAGCCTCGTACTACACCACTCCTAACATTGGTATACTCTCCCCTACCCACCCTCCTCACCCTTAATTTCCTTGATCTATGGTTGTCGGGAATGCGTCTATTCTTTTTGTCACCTCGGTAGGTGACTCGGGATCTCCAGGTTACATTCATCTTAACAATATTCTTGTCACTTTGGATATCATGCACAACTTGCTTTCTTTTTGTCGTTTTACCACTGATAAAAATGTCTTTGTTGAGTTTGATCCTTTTGGTTTAACTGTGAAGAATCTTTCCACCCGGTGACTTCTTCTTCAATGTGATTGCACGGGGCCCCTGTACATCCTTTGACTTCCTACTTCCGCTACATCTCCGATTTTTTGCTCTGGCTAGGACAGCTTCGTCCACCACTTGGCACCGCCAGCTTGGCCGTGTTGGCATCAATGCTATGTCCAAGCTGTCTAGTAGTTCAGTTCTCTTGTGTACTAGGGGCACACATGAGTCTTTCTATCATGCTTGGCAGCTTGGTCGCCATGTTTGGCTCCATTTCCTACGTCTATGACTTATGTGGAGCATATTTTTTATCTCATTCATGTGATTTTTGGACCTCTCCTATTATCAGTGTTTCTTGTTTCAAATATTACTTGGTGTTTATTGATGATTTCTCGATTTTTTCCTGAACCTTTCCCTTATGTTTGAAGTCTGAGACATATGTCACTCTCTCTTACTTCTTCGTTTGGATATCTACTCAGTTTGGATGCGCTATCCGTGCTCTCCAATGTGATAACGGACGCGAGTATGCGAACTTTGCACTCTGTAATTTTCTACTTGCACATGGTGTCCAGTTGCGCATGTCTTGTCCACACACCTCTCCTCAAAATGGCAAGGCAGAGTGCATGATTCACACCACTAATGATATCATGCGCTCCCTGATGTTTCAGGCCTCTATTCCCACTTGGTATTGGGTAGAGGACCTAAACACCTCCACTTTCCTCATTAATCGCCTTCCAAGCAAGGCGATTCGGGCACCTACCCTGTATTTTGCTTTGTGTGGCACCACCCCTCTTTATGACCACCTTCGAGTTTTTGGGTGCACTTTCTACCCTAACCTTTCTGCCACAGCTCCACATAAGCTTGCCCCTCACTTAACTCGGTGTGTTTTTCTTGGGTACTCTCTTTATCATAAGGGGTACCAGTGTCTGGATCTCACTACTCACCGTATTTTGATCTCTCGACATGTCATCTTCGATGAGTCCTCTTTTCCTTTCTCCACTTCCTCCTCTATTTCAGTTGCAGTGTTGGACTCCCTGTTTTCTGTGGGGACCGGGGTCCACACATCCGAGGATCTCATTGGGTGGTGCCGTGCGATGCGGCACCTAACAGCACACACAAAAAGGATACCAAAACATATAAAGTTTTCATTTCATAATAAGAAGAGATTACAAAAGAGTGTACAACAGAAGTACACACGCAGCGGAAAAGACATACTCATAATCTCCCCTATCTAAGCAGGAGAGAAGCCGTCCATGCCCTAGGACGATTCTCACTAGCAACATGAAGAACATTCAGCAACGTCGTGGTTCACATGAGATTTATCTCGACACCTCGAGTCTCATGTACAACCTGAACAGCAGAAATAAAACTAATACCTGCAAAAATCGTTAAAGCACAAACATGAGCATAAGGCTCAACAAGACTAACCCGTCTCACTAGACATATGCAGGGGTGAATACTAAGCATAGGTAAGGAATAGCATAAATAGACTCGCCTACAAGTGGATCCTTATAATCATGTTTTAAGTAGAAAAATACATTATTCAAGCACTGCACATCATAGACTCCACAATCATACAAGAAACACTTTGCCGATGATATGACATACCCAAAGCACATAATGCTATTACAGGTAATGTATGGGGAAACTGTAAACTTTTAATTGTATTATCTCTAAGCCATACAAGGTTGCAAGCAATTATAATTCAATATATCATATTCTTCTGACTTCTTCAGTATTTACTACATCACGGCGCACCGAACAAGTGGTACACTATTACTGTGAGGGACGGTGATTGCAATCAGGACACACCCGGACTGCACGACACATACGCACTTTCGGAAGCGCCGGCGAGTACTTACATCAGTACCTACCTAACACTTTAGTACTAGTCTTATATGGCCACCTTTCACAAGAGGCCCCAATATCGAAACAAGCCTTCATCCTGAGCAAAATGGCCTTCTACACGGACACGTCGAAGTTGCCCGCTAGAAGAGACTTCACCTTTTGCCTTCTCAACTCCATTCAAGGATGGAAAACAAGCTTCGACACCACTTCCATCAAGTTACATCAGTTTATTGGGCCCCATTAATCCATTATGCAACCAGTACAATTCAAACTTGTCCAACGGGACCGCACACGAAACGAGCCTTAATCGACACGGGCAGGGCTACGCAACCGAGACTACATCTCGTTGCTTCCTATCCAACCCCTGCCCGGTCTCAAATTCAGGTTCATATCTAATGTTTTTGCTATGTTTTACCCATGTGAAAGGTCCTACATTACTCGCGAGTAGATTCCTACTAATCGACTTCTACCGGATTCCCTATACATTAGCATGGCAATCACTACAGGTCAACTATCAACCGTTCCAACGAACCCTTGGGATTTGTGGTCATGCAAGAGGAGTATAAATCACCCTATACGTAATGCACATATCAAACTTAAGACGTAAGGTGATAAAGACTACAAAACTCGGTAAAGCTTTTAAATGCAAACCGAGGCTTGCCTTAGTTTGCGCTAAGTCAATGTCAGTCGTTAAGTCTTGTGCTTTCCTCCAAAGAGTCTGCCACGAAACTTCAAGTGGAAACACCTTGGCCTTCTCCTCCAAGCGAAGTTTCTTGTCGATCACCTATTAGCACGTTCCTATCGACATGATATGCATAGAAGTAATTAAGTAATTTAATAATAGACTCCACGGGGTTGTGTAAACTTTAAGAACGAGGAGTTTGACTAGGAAGGACAGATATGCCTCTGTTGTGTGGGTAACCAGAGGATGAGTCAAGGTGGACATAGTAGTGTTGATATGAACTTAAAGGTACAACATAAATCTACATTGCAACTTAGCATACCGCACATCAAGCTATGCCACAGGAGATTGAAAATTCTGAATGGTGAAGAAGTGTTGGGCGGAGAAGTGTAAGGACAACCCAAAAATCAAGGTGGAACATCGAAAGCTTGAGTATGAGTGGAGTGTACAACACGAAGGTCGCGATTTAGCAGTCGACCAATGAACTTGACTTAACTCATAAAGGAGAAAACCTAGTTAAGTGAGCAGTGCTGTCGTAGGGTCCTGACTTAGGATGAACCATGATGGAACCTAACGACACTTGGGACTGAATTGAGATCAACATGGCTTGGACTTATGAAGTCATTACAAGCACTATTAACCTAGCATGAGTACCAAGACAATGTTCCAACCGCTTTTAGGTAAAACAGTTGCTACGACTAATGTCGCAAGCATCGTTCAGGTGCTTACACAACGACACTAATGTAGTGTCTCCCGCAAGTTTGTCCAGGTGAGCTCGGTAAGCTCTTGGGACTTAAACATGATGTGAGACCTTGTCGTGATGGCATGCTTTGCCATCTCGAGAAGATCATCTTAGCGACGTCCACATCAACCCGGACTCGTCAATGGGGTGAGCAGAATCCCGAACACCACCTTGTGAGTCTTAAGGCTAGTGATGTCGACTCGGTTGTTGATAAGCGACTCGACGAATCTGCCGTCGATGAAGTGGTACACCAAGTTAACCAATCCTGTGATCAGTTAGGGAACATGCTCGACACAACAAAGGAACTCTTATCCAAGGTTCCCCTTGGTCTAGTTATCCTTGTTGGTCACAACGTTCTTGCATTCCTCTACCCCAGGTAATCGGTGATCACCGACACACCTGGTTTGACCTAGAAGGCATTTCATCGAGCACCTTGGCTACACCCAGGACTCGACAAGTCTCACCTCGACTAAACCATAATTTGGCTAAACGACTGTCGACCGTTGTGTCGTGGTTGTGTTCTAGCATCATGTACGTTATAGGCATCCTTCATCTTGATGCCAAGACACGATGATGGCTCGGAACATCACGACGATGTCATGTGGTCAACGACGTCAACACGGCTCAATGTGAAGCAACACAAGCATTTATGGACATGCTAACACAACACAAAGGCGAGAAAGGTCAAGGTGGGGTTGCTTTTGGCAAGACCTCAAGGTAGAATGCGGACATAGGGCTCGATGTTGCTCAAGTCAATACAATGGCCACCGCGAACAGCCATCAACGAAACTGTTGTCGATGGTGGCAAGCATTATGGGAACTACAAGAGGAACAAGAGAAGTAGTAGTTTGAACACGACATGTCACTGTAGTGATAAACAAGTGGTTTGCCTACACCGTGAGGGCATGCAGGCATATGTTGCAGGTGGTGGTCACCACGGACACGGCTGCGTAAGAATGCACACATGACACAATGACCAAGATCGGGGTTACCACGCAACCAGTAGCAAGGCACCCATGGTGCAGGATCTACACTCGGGAGGAGCCCACGACACGGTGATGGGTTACTGTGGCTAATAGGTGAGGTGAGCGCGAGGAACCATGTGAACAGTGTGTGTCGGTATTTCGTTGAACAGGTGGTGAGCGCGAGAATGAATAGAGGGCAGAGCCAAAGAAGATGGCTGATTCACGGAGCAGGTGCAACCATGACAAACGAGTCAACTAGAGAAGGGTCTGGGCGCGGTAGAGACTGTTGACAATGGGATGTCCGCCATAGACGACCATGGCACGAACAGAGGCATGATCACCGTGGATAGTACAGGCAAGGTACGGAACAGAGGCAGTCGGCAAGGTTGCGCGCACAGCACGATGCTCCAATGGCAGTGGCTAGGTACTTCAGGCGTGGAAATGAAGCGGCAGAGGATCTGGCGACCGAATGGGGCTTGGGCGCACGTGACAGGAACGGCGGCAACGTTGTGCTTGCCTAAGCGAAGGAGCACCACCATGCGCAGGAGCTGGAAAGCAAAGGCTATCGCTGGCGACAACGCGCCCGGAGCAGAGGGAGGCACAGGGAGAAGCGGGGAGGCGAAGTTACGCACCTGGAATGACAGGCGGCCGACGAGCTCGACGGGAAGGTGGAGCCACGGCCGGTGCGGTTGGCGGCCCGAGACAGAACATCGGGGGGAGGAGAGGCAAGGGTGTTCTGCGTCGGGTGCTCGCAGCGCCTGATGTGCGGCCTGGCGGACGAGCGAGCTGGTGGGGACAGGCGCAGTAGCCGTGGGGAGAAGCGTCGGGCAGCCGGGTCGTCGCAGGGAGGAGGCAGAGGCAAGCGGTGGCAGAGCGGAGCAGGGTGGCGCCATGGGCGGCCGAGCGCGGGGCGACGCCACGGATGGAAGGCGACCAGGGCGAGCGGCGGTGGAGGCGCGCGGGCCGGCGGCCAGCAAGGAGTCGGGTGGCTATCAATAGGAATGAGCACGGGAGGATGAATCACAGATGGATTTTTCCTAGTACTGAGGATAAGTATGACATGTGGGACCCACATCACTCTCCTCCCTTCTCCTTTCCAATTTCAAATAGAGCTAGAAAACATGCTTCAAAAATATACAACTTTTGCCCAATGACTAAATAAAATATGAAGAATTTTGTAGTGCAATCAGATTTCAGAACTGAGCAAGTTGAATTTAACTCAAGTTTGAATTTGAATTCAAGCGGTGATACTTGATTCAATGAAATAAATAGTAGATTAGGTTCCAAAAATCTTGAAACTTTGAAGTTAACCTTTCTGAACCATAAGGAACATCAGGAAAAATTTGGAGTTAATTTGGACAAGGTTAAGTACAAAGTTTAAATTTGAAGTCGACTTTGATTAAACTCTCAGTACGTGTCCAAAAAATGGAAAACGTGCTCCAAAAATTTTTGAAACTTTACCGAGAGTCAAATTGGAATATTAGAAGGTCATGGAAAAATTTACAGCCTTAGATTTGAATATTTTTGGATAGGGTCAAATGTACAGTAGTATATTCGATTTGAACTATTTTGAATATATATTTGGTACTGCAAATTCATTTGACGTAGCAATCCCCATCTATTGAGTAGCTTAAATCTTCATGTGAACCTAGTTTGAACAGTAGCTTGAATTGAGTTTTTGAATGACCCATTTTAGGGTTGGAATAATTCCTTTTTCTTTTTCTCTATTTTGTTTCCTTTTCTCCTCTAATTTTCCATTGAAAATGTGAATACTTGGAAATTAAGGATTATACACCTTAAGTTCCAATTTACATTAGCAACCATGTTCTATATGTAGAATTTTAACAAGTTCCTATTTTTAGCGAACATTGGTTAACTCATATGGTTCATGTGAGTTTGGATTTCCAAGTCCAATTTCAAAATTTTTAAGTTCGCATTTTTGCGTTTTTGTTCTTCCGAAAAGCGGGCTTTTACAATCCTTCCCCCTTAAAGGAATCTCGTCCCGAGATTCTAACAAGTAGAATAACAGAAACGATGAGGGAACGATCCGTAAAAGAGGGTCATTGACTAAGGAAAATGACAGTTCCCTTAAGGACTTGGGTTCTACGAAATAGTTATTATCTTCAAGCATCTTAAGAAATTCTAAAGTTTGCTTCAAGTGATTCCAGTCTTTAGGTTGATAACCTTGACAGGATGCTCGACATGACAATATCACATCGTAAAACTTTCAGATCTGTTACTGACCCTTTATTGTTGTACTCTTACACTGACATGACATCTTGTGCTGTCCTAGTCTTGACTAGGAGAATCAGGACTTGTTCTTTGCTTCTCTGGGTCACCTGGATAGTTTGAAACTATCCTTGCATGGATTCTTGGTTGCTTTCTTGGTTTTGCATAGGTCCTTATAACTTAATGTGGTATTTCCCCTGACATTAGTTAAGATGGGTTACGAGGTTAAGCAACAATCATTAACCTTGTTTGATGTTTAGTCAACCATAGGATCCCTTAGTCGTAGCATAAGAGTAGCAAAACACTCAACACTCATATGTGATGAAAATAGTAGGAATATGGAAGATATGGCGACTACAATTTTTTTGGGTATATCAACATCTTCAAACGATAGAAATAGAAGATGAAGACCCTTTGTGGTGGCACACGAGGATTTAAGGATTCAGCATCCTCATATGTTTCAACACAACAAAGAACACAATCATATGGTAACTACAAGGTAATTAGTGTAGCAAGGTTACCATATAACACTGCAGGATCTTAGATGGACCCAAAGAGTTTCACGAGGTTGACAATCGAATGGTATCCTCGCGAGTAAGGAGATTTCATGGATTTTACAAGGTTGATCATCGAACTGATGACCACTTGATGACGAACAGTATAGTTGCAACAATCAAGGTACTTGAACCTAACAAGTCAAGGATGGAAGTTCAAGTGTTTGTTTAGTTGCAAGTGAGGTTGAGTAATTGGTTTCCCATGTATTACTCAATAGAAAGGATATCAACAATGTAAGAAGTCAACTGAAGATGGTGAAATGACCATAGTCACTAGACACCTTAAAATAGTTTAATTGGGGTACACAATCTTGCTCTAAATTTTAGTATTACAGTGCATTCTATCATTGGTGTTACATTGGTAATGATGCTTCATGATGCATCATATGTTGTATGGTGCAATGAATATGCACATGGTATGGTGCAAATGGTGCATATGTATGGTGCAAATGGTGCTATGTATGGTGCAAATGATGCATATGTATGGTGCAGTAGCTTTTGTAGTTTTAGCAAGACTAAGCGAACCACGCACACACAACTCAAGAACTAACTCATGATTTGGAAGGCTTGGATACCGTGGTCGTGAGAGACACTCAATGAGTAGCGTTACTTTCATGACTCGACCGCAATTATGGAATTTATAACAGAACGATCGACAAGGAATGTGGGAAATATACCACGTTACCTAGACCTTTCGAAAGCTTGTTCATGTACTACTCAACTTGATTGTATCTTCAACTAGGTCTTAAAGTTACCAGTTGACTTGATGAGTATCTTCATCACAAGAAAAACAACTAACTATATGTCAAAGGTTATCCCTAGACACCTGGTCGAGATCATTAGACACATCTCAAGTGATACTTCACTTATCCTTCGCTTCAATCAGTCAGGAGGCACGGATATCCTTCTCGACCACTTTAGTGGCATTGAAGTGACACTCTTCTTAGATTAACTCGATCTGGTGGTGGATGTTGGATCCTCTTGAAGATGTATTCTTAATTAATCGTCTTCTGGTTGACACGACTCGTTGTAACCAAGGTTGATGGTTGAACAACACCATTACTTAAGTGCTCGTCTTCTCCCTTAAAGTTTCAAACCAGGATGTCTGAGCGTACTTCAAACAATCCTCATGAGAAGGACGAGATGCAACTCGAGTAATTGCGACATGCGTTCAACATCACGAGATGTGATGTGGCAAGTCACATAAATCAGACACTAGTATGTCTATCCAAGGGAAAAAGTCTTCAATGAGTTTAATACTCCATTCAACTTGGTTAAGTCCTAACTCTTGGTTGGTTACGACACTCCTCGAATTGAAATCGAGAGCCGAATGCCTAACAAAAACCAAAAGGTTCAAACTGGTCAGGCTATGGTGACATATGACCAGTCTGGACTCAAACTCGATTTTGATCCAGTTAATGGAAAAATCAGATCTTGAGGTGAATAACAAAGTTAAAATACACTTCAATAAATTTCCAAAAAGTATTGGTTTTCCTCTATATAATCTCTGGTTTGCATGTTATGCTAGTTTAAAGTCAGCAGAATTTTCTGCACTTTTCAGCAGAACCTGCTTAAAAAGTAGCAGTTTTGACCTAAAGTTTTCAGGCTGTTCTGATGGAAATCTGGAAATATTGTTATTGACAAAGATGTATCCAATGTAATAAGCTTTCCAGAATGCATTTATTTGTATTCATATCAGTCCTGGTTTAAAATATATGAAGTTTTGAAGTTGGGAAAAATTTCAGCATTCAGAATTTGAATTTAGTTCAGATTGACCACTCTGCATTCAAACTCGATTTGGAATACGTAGATGACCGATTCAGGTCTGGAGCCAATTGCAAAAATTGTAGCTGACTCCCTATCCTTTCAAAGGTTACTCGCGCGACACCATTGGATGCAAAATCTGCTAGTTATGGGTCACATTCAGAAAAGTTCAGAGTGCTGTCCAGTTTCTGTAGTCCCGGACAGTTTCTGCGATTTCCAAAATTTCACCCACTTAAGAAAAGATTTTGGTCTTGAGCTGAATAGAGAACTTGTAGAAGACTTCCAAATATTTCCAAAAAGTCTTCATTTGCTCTCATAGTACTCCTGGTTGAGGAGATATGGATTTCTAAAGTTCAGTTATGTCACCAGATTTTTAATAAAAATTTCGACAGAACTTCTTTTGTTTGTTGTTCTTTTTGTCCACAATTTTCAGATAGTTAAACATTGATACATGCAGAAACAATGTATTACAAAATTTTTATATACATCCTCAGGATTCCATAAATGAATCACATGAAGTCATTCGACAATTCTACATCGAGTTATGCGAGAAACAGTAACTGTATACAGGACTGTCCACTCGCTGTCCAGATTTGATCAAGTTTAGATATTTGAAATTTTGAGTATGTTAGAGATGGATTCTGCTCTGGAGTTCTATAGAAACGTTGTAGAGGAGTCTATACCCTTTACAACCACATAAAGTAGGCCTGCATAGGTGAAGTCTGCAAAAAGTTATGATTCAATTGGTGAAGAGTTCAGATTCTGTCCCCTCTTCTGGGCTGCCAGAACCTCCTAAATGACACTTCAATTTAGACCTTGTGATTGTGAGTTTTAGACTCAGAGTCGAATAGAAACTCGTTAGAGGATTCCTTAAGCTTTCCAGGCATGTATATATATGCCTATGTTGCTGTTCTAATCTAAAAGTTATGGATGTTCAAAGTTCAACAATTTTCCAAGTTGGTTCAGGTAGTACATATAGTCTTGTTCCAGTTTTTAACTCAAGTGTTTAAATACTTCTTATCTGAATTTGGGGCAATGTTGAATTACAAAGTTGCAGTCTAGCTCCTCAACTTTCCAAAAATGTATCACAAAGGCATGGAAGAGCTTTCTACGAAGAGATGGGGCAAAACACTAAAGTTGGTCCAATGTTTCAAAGAAATGGGATTAGTGTTGATTTTTGGTGATGGGAATCGATTCAAAAGGCTTTCATGCCCAAACTGTTCAAAGAACAGTCATAGAGGACTTGAAGATCTTCTTAACCATATAGCACACTACTAGGTTCTACGAAGTTTCACTAAAAGCACCTTTTGAAATAATCGAGCTATATTCCGTCAAGAGTGAACAACAACCTTAATCTTCATCCATCTCCCCATTGCACTCTCCAAGTCGAAACTTTGACCCAAAACTTTCCAGCAACTGGGAGTTGGATCTTACAAGATGATAATGAAGTCATTCTATCGTGGGGGATGGTCAAAGTATCAATTGTGATACTGACGGTACTACGTGCCTCACTAAAAGAGAAGTCTAACCCGGTATATCCGGATACGTCCATAGGTGGTCCTAGTATCGATCACTCGCAAACGGTTTCTTCTCGAGTCGCTACCGGAGTTAGTGTACCAGCAGAAGACAAGCAATCCCCTTTCACACCTTCACACCCCAAGGGCGGCATGGGGAAACACGACAGGCAGTTACAATAATATATATGAAAGTAAATGCATATGACTCTGGTGTGAGTCGCCCTCGAGCGAAGTCATGTCTCGAGGTACATGGTTGTACTACGTCTGTACAGCAAAGACTCCCGCACAAACCAGCTTATACACACTCGGGCATACGTGTTTCGCCTGCTCCCATAGAACATGAATAGTTCTAGAGATGCATACTATCAGGTTATACACCACCCGACGGGGGCTCCCACTAATTTTGTGCCATGCTGGGGTACCGCATGTCATTTGTTCTCAGAAACATGGAAAAGTTTTAGAGACTCATATTGACTTTCTATGCTAAGCCACGGAAATATCACATACCACACCTTGTATGCAGAGTTTACCGAGATTGATCCGCTCTCGGCGGCATACCTTACCTCTTACCTTGAAGACGGAGCATTGTTACAGAATAATATAACAAGTTAGTTCACTACCTTTTTAACTTAGTAATAGTCCTTAATGGGCATATAGCTAATCCTCACTCGACTACTTCGGAATTTTCGAAAATAGGCTCTTTTCGAGCGTGCTATTCCCAATGAAGCTCCGATACCATGTCTGTGGGGACCGGGGTCCACACATCCGAGCATCTCATTGGGTGGTTCTGTGCGATGCGGCACCTAACAGCACATACAAAAGGGATACCAAAACATATAAAGTTTTCATTTCATAATAAGAAGAGTTTACAAAAGAGTGTACAACAAAAGTACACACGCAGCGGAAAATACATACTCATAATCTCCCCTAACTAAGCAGGAGAGAAGCTGTCCATGCCCTAGGACGATTATCACTAGCAACATGAAGAACATTCAGCAGCAGCGTGGTTCACATGAGATTTATCTCGACACCTCAAGTCTCATGTACAACCTGAATAGCAGAAATAAAACTAATACCTGCAAAAATCATTAAAATGCAAACGTGAGCATAAGGCTCATCAAGACTAACCCATCTCATTAGACATATGCAGCGGTAAATACTAAGCATAGGTAAGGAATAGCGTAAATAGACTCACCTACAAGTGGATCCTTATAATCATGTTTTAAGTAGAAAATGACATTCTTTAAGCACGGCACATCATAGACTCCACAATCAAACAAGAAATGATTTGTCGATGATATGACATGCCCAAAGCACATAATGCTATTACATGTAAAGTATGGGGAAACTGTGAACTTTTAATTGTACTATCTCTAAGCCATACAAGGTTGCAAGCAATTATAATTCAATATATCATATTCTTCTGGCTTCTTCAGTATTTACTACATCACGGCGCACCGAATAAGTGGTACCCTATTACCATGAGGGACGGTCATTGCAATCAAGGCACACCCGGACTGCACGACACATACGCACTTTCGGAAGCGCCAGCGAGTACTTACATCAGTACCTACCTAACACTTCAGTACTAGTCGTATATGGCCACCTTTCACAAGAGGCACCAATATCGAAACAAGCCTTCATCCCGAGCAAAATGGCCTTCTACACGGACACGTCGAAGTTGCCCGCTAGAAGAGACTTCACCTTTTGCCTTCTCAACTCCATTCAAGGAATGCAGACAAGCTTCGACACCATAGTCATCAAGTTACATTAGTTATTAGACCCCATTAATCCATTATGCAACCGATACAATTCAAACTTGTCCAATGGGACTGCACACGAAACGGGCCTTAATCGACACGGGCAGAGCTACGCAACCGAGACTACATCTCGTTGCTTCCTATCCAACCCCTGCCCGGTCTCAAATTCAGGTTCATATATAAAGTGTTTGCTATGTTTTACCCATGTGAAAGGTCCTACATTACCTGCGAGTATATTCCAACTACTCGACTTCTACAGGATTCCCTATACATTAGCATGGCAATCACTACAGGTCAACTATCAACCGTTCCAATGAACCCTTGGGATTTGTGGTCATGCAAGAGGAGTATCAATCACCTCATACGTAATGCACATATCAAACATAAGACGTAAGGTGATAAAGACCGCAAAACTCGGTAAAGCTTTTAAATACAAACCGGGGCTTGCCTTAGTTTGTGCTAAGTCAATGTCAGTCGTTAAGTCTTGTGCTTTCCTCCAAAGAGTCTGCCACAGAACTTCAAGTGGAAACACCTTGTCCTTCTCCTCCAAGTGAAGTTTCTTGTCGATCACCTATTAGCACGTTCCTATCGACATGATATGCATAGAAGTAATTAAGTAATTAAGTAATTTAATAATAAACTCCCAGAGGTTGTGTAAATTTTAAGAACGAGGAGTTTGACTAGGAAGGACAGATATGCCTCTGTTGTGTGGGTAACCAGAGGATGAGTCAAGGTGGACATAGTAGTGTCGATATGAACTGAAAGGTACAACATAAAGCTACATTGAAACTTAGCATACCACACTTTAAGCTATGCCACGTGAGATTGACAATTTTGAATGGTGAAGAAGTGTTGGCGGAGAAGTGTAAGGACGACCCAAAAATCAAGGTGGGACATCAAAAGCTTGAGAATGAGTGGAGTGTACAAGACGAAGGTCACGATTTAGTAGTAGACCAATGAACTTGACTTAAATCATAAAGGAGTAAACCTAGTTAAGTGAGCGGTGCTGTCGTAGGGTCCTGACTTAGGATGAACCATGATGGAACCTAACAACACTTGGGACTAAATTAAGATCAACATGGCTTGGACTTAAGATGTCATTACAAGCACTGTTAACCTAGCATGAGTACCAAGAGAACGTTCAAACCGCATTTAGGTAAACCAGTTGCTACAACTAACGTCGCAAGCATCGTTCAGGTGCTTACATGACGACACTAATGTAGTGTCTCCCGCAAGCTTGTCCAGGTGAGCTCGGTAAGCTCTTGGGACTTAAACATGATGTGAGACCTTGCCATGAAGGCATGCTTTGCCATCTCGAGAAGATCATCTTAGCGACGTCCACATCAACCCGGACTCGTCAATGGGGTGAGCGGAATCCCGAACACAACCTTGTGAGTCTTAAGGCTAGTGATGTCGACTCGGTTGTTGATAAGCGACTCGACGAACCTGCCGTCGATGAAGTGGTACACCAAGTTAACCAATCCTTTGATCGGTTAGGGAACATCCTCGACACAACCAAGGAACTCTTATCCAAGGTTCCCCTTTGTCTAGTTCTCCTTGTTGGTTGCAACATTCTCGCATTCCTCTACCCCAGGTCATCGGTGATCACCGACACACCTGGTTTGACCTAGAAGGCATTTCATCGAGCACCTTGGCTACACCCAGGACTCGACGAGTCTCGCCTCGACTAAACACTAATTTGGCTCAACGACCGTCGACTGTTGTGTCGTAGTTGTGTTCTAGCATCATGTATGTTACAGGCATCCTTCATCTTGATGCCAGGACACGATGATGGCTTGGAACGTCGCGACAATGTCATGTGGTCAACGACATCGACACAGCTCAATGTGAAGCAAGACAAGCATGTATGGACATGCCAACACAACACAAAGGCGAGAAAGGTCAACGTGGGGTTGCTTTTGGCTAGACATGAAGGTAGAACGCAGACGTAGGGCTTGACGTCCCTCAAGTCAATACAGCGCTCACCGCGAACAGCCATCGACGAAATTGTTTTTGATGGTGGCAAGCATTATGAGAGCTACTAGAGGAACAAGAGCAGTAGTAGTTTGAACACGAAATGTCACTGTAGTGATAAACAAGTGGTTTGCCTACACCGTGAGGGCATACAGGCATACGCTGCAGGTGGTGGTCACCACAGACATGGCTGCGTAGGAACGCACACATGACACAATGACCAAGGTCGGGGTTACCACGCAACCAGTAGCAAGGCACCAATGGTGCGGGATCTGCACTCGTGAGGAGCCCATGACACGGTGATCGGTTACTGTGGCTGATACGTGATGCGAGCGCGAGGAACCAAGTGAACAGTGTGTGTCGGTATTTCGTCGAACAGGTGGTGAGCGCGACAATGAATAGAGTGTAGAGCGAAAGAAGATGGCTGATTCACTGAGTAGGTGCAGCCATGACAAATGAGACAACTAGATAAGGGTCTGAGTGCGGTAGAGATTGTTGACAACGGGCTGTCGACAACAGATGACCATGGCACGAATAGAGGCGTGATCACCGCGGACAGTACGGGCGAGGTACAGAACAGAGGCAGTCGGCAAGGGTGCACACGCAGCATGATGCTCCAATGGCAGTGGCTAGGTATTTCAGGCGGGGAAATTAAGCGGCAGAGGATCTGGCAACCAAATGGGGCTTGGGCGCGCGTGAAAGGAATGGCGGCAACGTTGTGCTTGCTTGAGCAAAGGAGCACCACCACGGGCAGGAGTTGGAAAGCAAAGGCTATCACCGACGACAACGCGCCCGGAGCAGAGGGAGGCAGAGGGAGAAGCGGGGAGGTGAAGTTACGCACCTAGAACGATAGGTAGCCAGCGAGCTCGCCGGGAAGGTGGAGCCACGGCCGGTGCGGTTGGTGGCCCGAGGCAGAACAAGCGGGCAGAGGAGCGACACGGGTGTTCTGCACCATGAGCGCACAGCGCGTGACGCGCGGCCTGGCGGACGAGCGAGCTGGCGGGGGCAGGTGCAGTCACCGTGGGGAGCAGCGTCGGGCAGCAAGGTTACCGCAGGGAGGAGGCGGAGGCAAGCGGTGGCAGAGCAGAGCAGGGTGGCGCCGTGGGCGGCCGAGCGCTGGGCGACACCGCGGCTGGAAGGCGACCAGGGCGAGCGGCGGTGGAGGCGCGCGGGCCGGCGGCCAGGAAGGAGTCGGGCGGCTATCGATAGGAATGAGCATGGGAGGATGAAGCAAAGATTGATTTTTCCTAGTACTGAGGATAAGTATGACATGTGGGACCCACTTCACTCTCCTCCCTTATCCTTTCCAATTTCAAATAGAGCTAGCAAATTGCTTAAAAAATATTCAACTTTTGCCCAATGACTAAATAAAATGTGAAGAATTTTACGGTGCAATCAGCTGAGCATGTTGAATTTTTAACTCAAGTTTGAATTTGAATTCAAGCGATGATACTTGATTCAATGAAATAAATAGTAGATTAGGTTCCAAAAATCCTGAAACTTTGAAGTTAACCTTTTTGAACCATAAGGAACCTCGGGAAAAATTTGGAGTTGATTTGAACAAGGTTAAGTACAAAGTTTAAATTTGAAGTCGACTTTGATTAAACTCTCAGTACGTGTCCAATAAATGGAAAACGTGCTCCATAAATTGTTGAAACTTTACTGGGAGTCAAATTGGAATATTAGAAGGCCATGGAAATATTTACAGCCTTAGATTTGAATATTTTTGGACAGGGTCAAATGTACAGTAGTATATTCGATTTGTATTAATTTGAATATATATTTGGTACTGCAAATTAATTTGACCTAGCAATACCCATCTATTGAGTAGCTTAAATCTTCATGTGAACCTAGTTTGAGCAGTAGCTTGAATTGAGTTTTTGAATGTCCCATTTTAGGTTTGGAATAATTCCTTTTTCTTTCTCTCTATTTTGTTTCCTTTTCTCCTTTAATTTTTCATTGAAAATGTGAATACTTGGAAATTAAGGATTTTACACCTTAAGTTCCAATTTACATTAGTAACCATGTTCTATATGTAAAATTTTAACAAGTTCCTATTTTTAGCGAACATTGGTTAACTCATATGGTTCATGTGAGTTTGGATTTCCAAGTCCACTTTCAAAATTTTTAAGTTCGCATTTTTGCATTTTTGTTCTTCCGAAAAGCAAGCTTTTACATTTTCTATTGACACCGAGGCTGCTACACCACGACTGCCTTGGCCTTTTTTTGCAGGTACGACACCCGCTGCGCCACGCGTGGCCCTGACATCCTCGACATTGGATTCTACGCCGCGTCCAGCCTTGGCATCATCGATGTCACCCGCTGCACCACGCGCGGCCTCGGCATCCCCGTCATCGATTGTTGCAGCTCGTGCAGTACCAGCACCTCGGGCGCCAGCGGTTGTGCATCCCGGGGCCCCGGCATCTCGGTTCACTGACCCTGCTCTCATCTTCCAGCAACGAGGACGGGTTGGTGCTCAGGCTTCTGCAGCCCCGTCATCCTCGAGATACTGTTGACGGCTCCTATGATATACTAACAAATCATCTTCGGAAACGACGCCAAAAATTCTTGTTGGTATTACTTATGCACCATTAACTAAACATCTCCAACTGATGTGTCAGAAATGCTTTTTAATGGTTCTATTGGATCACAGAGTGTATTCCGCAAGCGCACGAAGATATCATTGTAGCATTTCCCCTTAAGAGTATTCCCGAGGGTGTCATTTATTTGATCCCAAAGGAAGGCAGGGAAGAGATATAACAATCATCAAGTGGAAAGGGTAGAAAGGTCTAGATAATAATCTAGTAAGGACGGATGCAATAATAGTGGAGGTAGTGTGACACACACAAAAGCTTCTAAGTCTAAGGGGGTAAGAGGATCCTAGAGGTTAGTTAAGGTTGAGAGTTATGGATGTACTCCTACTATGCTCTATTGTACATATACATAGTCTAAACTAATTATACATAAGCTAGATCAATAGTGAATACTTATTCTATGTGATTCAACACATCGGGCACGGGCTTACCCCTAGCAATACTAGGGCGACTCCCGCCACGAGCCTGTGGTATAGCCAAACGTGGAGGATTACAAAGGACAGATAGGGCTGTCACCACCTACTGCCTAGCTCTTCAATCCGTGGGTCTACGAGATATCCAATGCTACTTAGGTATCCTAGTACTATGCTAGCATATTAAGTAATTACCTTAAGAGCCTAGGCACAATCCATCCTAAGGCGATGAATTGAATCATCATTGAACCAATGTTGATACACAACATAATTATCCATACTAACCTAATTATGTTATAATTAACTAGACTATAGTGGGGGTCTATAGGTTCTATGATAATGAGATATGTTCATGATGAAACAGTCATAAAAGCTATACCTTCCACATATATGGACTCCACAATCAAACAAGAAACGCTTTGCCCAAGTATATGTATAAGTAGAGACTAAAGATACTATATTTATTATGCATAAAGTCACAAATTCAAGAAAGAATACATGAGCCACTCCTTTCCCAATTTAGACATGGGACTAGAGACTCTCCTCTCTACAACCTAACTCCTCTAAGACTATGGATGATAGTGTATACAATAGAGATGAAGCTCAAGTGGTGTGTGTTGAAGTGAGGGGTAGGGGGTCCTATATATACTACTGTTGAGGTCAGTTCCCGCCATCAAAAGCACGTGAATCAGTCACCATTTACTCCAGGAAGCCAGGAGGAGCCAACACGTGGAGGCTGAACAAGTTTGTTGCAGAGACCAGGTCGGCCGACCCCCTGGTTCGGCGGACATGGTCATTGCACCATTTCTCGAGTGCTTTCTCCAGGTGGCTGCCTGGTGGGTCCCATTGATGTATATGGGTGATACACTGTTGGATCACCTCGGATACTTCTGTTTGTGGGCCATTTGATCCATGGGATGCCATATGTCGTCGTCTGATTGGATGGGATGATATTTTATAGGATTTGTCCCTCTACATTTCCTCATTTCCTGCATAAAATGCTGCATATGCATATTTCTCCAAGTCCAAGTGGAATTGGGTTAGATAGAAAGGTGATGTGTGCAAGAAATGACAAACCTTCAGATAATCGAGTTAAATTGACGGATGAAATTGGTGTATAACAGCTGTCAACAAACTCCCTCAAGCTTATCCTTTGCTCGTCCCGAGCAAAGTCAAGACCTTAGGTTGATGATCAGGAGTTGCTACAATGTCTTATTTTCAAAAGTATCTAATGCACAACAAGATACTCTAGCTAGTATTGCAAAAATTGGCTATGATACTCTACCTTTCTTAAGTTATCATGAGGCTTATGCTTTTTCATATTCATGAGTAGTTGAAAGGTAGAATAGCGAATGGATAAAACATAGCCTAGAAATCAAGTTCCACTTAAATCCTGAAGAATTCAATTTAGATATTAAGTACCTCAATTTGATTCCCTCGGACACTCTTGTGTGGATAGTGGAAATATTTCCTCACCAAAGCATTGTGCCTCTACTATTCCTACTCATTGAATATGGCTGGTATGTGGAGCTTGGTCAGGAAGTAAGTAGGCATATTTGCATCACATATATTGCTAAGTCAAAAGAGTAAGCCTTAGGAGAATTCAAATCAAAACTTTTTGATTTAAGACTAGTGCATGTGTGATGGAGTGGAAGTGGATGTAGATACTTGAGATAACTCCTTTTTGGTATAATCTGTCTTTCTTTTGCAGGGATGAAACATGGCTACTTTTCTTTTCTCTTTTGTTTTTCTCATGCTTATGATGTAAGCATGCCTTTTTTTTTCATTTTTTTTTCAGTTTTTGTAGCCATGTCTTCTACACCCTTTCTTTGCAATGAATTTTGAAGAGAGTGCTAAACATGAATAACATGGAGTTTCATTTTTTTATTGTGGTATGGTGGATATGATGGATGTTTTGCTTACTTCTAGTGTAGAAGTATAGCATGTGCAAGTGAAGTTTTGAATTCAGAAAGAGTTGAATGATTTCTCACATAGGTCTATACTAGTTTGACTGGGCTCAATGTGCAAGCAAATAGCATATGCATAAGGTTTTGTCTATGTATGAATATCATATGGCTTTGGTAGTTATTTCCAATCAATTGAGGGAAACATAAATCTTTTTAGAATTTCTCCAAAAATCTAAGTTTTACTTTCAAACTAGGACTAGCAGCCCTATTACCAATTCTTGTCTTGCAACAACCTAGAATTAGATCAATCTTTTGCTACCCACAACTTCCAAAATAAGGTAAAAGTATTTCAAACCAATGAAATCAATATTCGGAGAGTAGCAAGTTGTAAACTAGAGACTTAGGAAAATAAAACAGAGCAACTATTCATCATTTCATCTATGTGAATTCTAAATCATTCTTACCGCACATCTTTATTTGAAGAAAGCAAATCTAACCTATTATTTTTTTTAATGCAAGGTGGGTGATGGATGGATTGAAACAAATATGCAAGGAATGTGTTACATGTTACCTCAAGTGGGCGTCCTCCCCCAAGCTTGTTCTTCAACTACCTCCGTGATAAGGGTTGAACCCTTGATGATGGAAGTACGCTGCAAGATCGGCTTGTTGTTGTTGTAGTACTGTGTTGAAGTTGGTGAATTGAGCATCTATGTGTTGTTGCCAATCCTGGGTACCTTGAACATGCTCCTGGAGTGTGTTGTAGATGTCACCCGTTCTCACATCAAGTTCTCCCATACGTCTAGTGAGGTCCGTCATTCCTTGGCTATAGACATGATGACTTCTAGCTGAAAAGGAACGACATCCTCTCATGGACGTTGGGGGCAAGCTACTAGAGCTTGAAGTGGATAAGGGTGGATCCCTTTGCCATTCTTGCTAAGATGATCCCCCAGTCTCATACGTCAGAGAATGAGTCCATCCGGGCGCCTAACCCGTTGGGTTCTCTTCCTCTTGGTATTCATGGACCGGAGATATTATCGGTGGCATGCCTGTGGCTGCAGCCCTCGCACGATTCCTTGTTACCTTGCCAGAGACATTACTTCTTCTTGCTTCCTCAAGGGGAAGAAGATTAATGGTTAGCCTCCGACATTTGTACAAATGAAAATCCGGGTTAGGTAACCGAATTTCATTGACAATGCCGGGATAGAAAAATATCAAGGACCCATCTTGATCATGCTTAAGGGTATGTCCTTGCGCTACATAGT
The DNA here is from genome assembly GCA_036927565.1 of Tuctoria greenei. NCBI lineage: Eukaryota > Viridiplantae > Streptophyta > Magnoliopsida > Poales > Poaceae > Tuctoria > Tuctoria greenei. Next base: position 21,007,108 of record JAYESD010000007.1, on the reverse strand, counting down.
CTTCATCATTTAACTCTCTTTTAGTTTCAATGTATTCAAATGAAGAGTATTTAAGTGCTCCTACCCTATCAGCAATATGAGTAATCAATGAAGTGCATTCAATTTGTCCTGATTTTGAAATGTAATCTAACCATTGTGTCATCATGGCTTTGACTGGAGCAACTTTTATCTTTTTAGTCATGGCAAACAAAATTTTCAATTCATCATCTTGCACAACCCTAACATCTCCCCTGGGGAACATAGTCATAGCCACCCATATATGCATGAAGCGTAAGGTAGGGTTTTGGATGTGGCTATTCCTAGGAGCCCTACATGTGACCTCACTAGTTAGCTCATGCCAAAAACTTTGTTTGTTAAACTTAGGCAAATTGTCTAAATCTAGGAAACACCGTTTATGGAAGCCTAGGATGCTACCTATTTCTTTCCATAGGATGTTGTATTCTTTTTGAAATAATCTAAACGAAATACCATCAAATCCCATTCTTAGCGTGCAAAGGAATTGGATAGCAAGAAGGCGTGAAACTTTCTCCTCTATGTAAGCAAAGTCGTCAAATCCAATTGCATGCAAAATGGAAAGTAATTCGGAGTCCATACCTATCTTGGAGATCAAATGTGGATCGTAAGCCTTTGTGTGGCGGAACTCACGATCTTGGAGAAGCCTGCGTGCTTGATCTTCAACTTTGCTTCGTATGTCGAGATTGTTGTCATGAAGAAGTTGGTGTGGGTTTCTTCTCTCTTCTATGGGAGTGTCCTCACACACACTGTTCCTCCTTGGGCTTGTACCTATGGAAGAGAGGCGTGCACTAGAACCTTCACCATGACTTGAGATTGCAGCCTCCTTCCTCTTTCCGAACAACCTCTTCATATCTTTTTGAGTTCAACAAGCAAGAACAAAACCAGGCGAGAAAAATTCGAAAAGAAGCGATGTTTGGAAAACTAAACTCTCAACGAATTTTCTCCTCTTGAAACATTGAGTGTAAAATTGCAAATGCAAACAAAAGAAAATCTTTTCGAGGATGGATTTGAGCAAGAGTGTTGCAACGAAGAGCAAGAAAAACAAGATGATCTATAGTGCTACTTGGGGAGGTGTAAAATGATGTGGTTTGTGAAGAGAAGTGCTCCTCACGGCCACAATTTATAGGATGCACCCTCCAACAGTCACTTGGGGTTCAAAATGTAGCCGTTGGAGGAAGGGGAGCCAATTTGGCGCCACTCCCTGTTCGGCCGACCTGACAGGTGGCCCCCCTGGTTTCCCTTTTGGCAAATGGCTCCCCAACGACTATAAAGTTAGCACGTTGATGAAATGTCACATGTGCAGCTCAGAAAAAACTGTTTTTCAAATAAAAACCTTTTCTCAAATCCAATAAATAATTTTCTTTTGAAAAGAAAGAAAGAAAAATGATACCTGAGAATATAAGATTCTCAACTTGCTAGGAAAAATCAAATATGCAATGGGAAAAATCCAAATGGGGTGGAAAAAGAAAGAAAGAAAAATAAAGTGGGATAACTACCAATTTAACCTATTGGTGTAGGTCTCACTACCATCCGATGAAATGGACATTCCTTCGTCTTCATTTCACATCCGGGCGCGGAGGGATAGGCTTGGACGACTTGTCTTGCTTCTTCAGACATTCCTTATTTGGCGGCTTGGTGGACTTGGGCCTTTGGGAAGTTCCAGATGATTCCGTCGCCTTTGGATATCGGCGTGGTCGAAATGACGGATTCTCCTCGTAGATTAATCTTCTCATGAATGCAATGAGTGAGTCCACCTTTGGAGGTGTGACTTCGACCTCTCTGATGTGTTTATGATTCGGCCCATACTTGATTTGAATGATGGAGCATTGTTCTGATTTTGGCCGAAAGTTAATTCTTTCCTCCTTGCCATTGATATGGAAGCAGATTTCTCCAACTCCCACGTCTATGCGAGCTTTTGCAGTGCTTACGAATGGACGCCCAAGAATGAGTGGTGTATCTTTCTTAGTGTCCATGTCTAGTACCACAAAATCCACGGGTATGAAGCAGTTCCAGATCTTCACCGGGACGTCTTCAGCAATACCCGCTAGATAACAGACTGAAGAGTCAGCCAGTTGTAGCTGCATTGGTGTTGGAGTTAGTTCTGTAATGTTAAGCTGGTCGAACACGACCTTGAGCATCACACTAACACTTGCTCCCAAATCACAAAGTGCCTTGTCAAAGTGGTGATGCCCAATTGAGCATGAAATGGTAGGACATCCAGGGTCCTTCTTCTTTTCAGGGAGCCTATTGAGGATGGCTGCACTGCAGTCTTTCGTAAGCTTGACGAACTCAGTGGTGGGCAATGGCCGTTTGTTGTTCAATATGTCCTTGAGATAGCGAGCATAAGTGGGGACTTGCATCACATCAATCAAGGGCAAATTGATGTGGATCTTTTGGATGATCTCAACAAAATGGTTGAATTGCTCATCCACTGTTGGCTTCCTTTGTCTGTGAGGGAATGGTAATATGTTGGTGTCTTCAAAGTGTTTGGCCATTCTCTCACCAAGTAATTCACTTGGGACATCCTCCTTCTCAGGCTTAGTTGTCCTCTTTTCTTGTGTGGGATATGGTGGGTCACGAGTGGTCTTTCCTCCTCTCGTAACCACTGCACTAACGTTCTCCACTGGGGCTTCTGGCTGCCCCGGAATTTTGTTGTTTTCTAATTGGGGGACAACTGCAGCAAGTTGTGCCAGCTGAGTCTCCAGCATCTTGTTGAAGCTCAGTTGATTCTTGAATGCTGAGGATAGTCCTTCAATCTTTGCATTAATATTCTCTAGGGTCTTGTCATTAGCTGATAGCTTCTTGGATAGGGCATCATTGATTTTAAGCTGGCTAATGGGAAGTTCTCTCATGTTGGGCTGATTTCTAGGGTTGCCATTGTTGTTGAAACCTCCTTGAAAGAATGGGCGTTGTTGACCCCACCCTTGACCTCCTGGATGATAGCCATTGTTGTTGTTGAAATTTCCATTGTGGGCGAGGTACAGGGCATCCTCATGAGTTTCTGGGCAATCATTGCCCATATGACCCGTGTTGCCACAGACTTCACACGTGATGTGAGAATCGAGGGTGTAGGCATTGCCAGACACATCACCACTTGCTTGTTCATCTATTTCCTTAATTAGGAGGTCCAATTTTGCAGCGATCATGTCCACCTCCTTCAAGGTGTGCATGCCTCGCTGTCGGGTATGGAGACGCTCATCGTTCCATCCCATGGTTGACACCATCTTCTCAATAAGATCTTTAGCTTTTGGCACCGTAAATGAGAAGAAGTCTCATCCAGCAGCAGCATCCAAATGGTCACGAGCCGATGGGATCAGCCCGTTATAGGAATTTTGAATAAGGATCCAGTCATCCATCCAATGGTGGGGGCAGGCTAGGACGTACTCTTGAAGCCTTTCCCATGCCTCGGGAATAGATTCCTTGGGCTCTTGTTGAAAGCTAGAAATCCTTCCACGTAGGGAATTCGTTTTGCCCAACAGGAAGAATTTGGCGAGGAATGTCGTAGAACACTTCTCCCAACTGTCTATAGCACTTCAGTTTGTGTAGAACCACTATTTTGCTCTCCCAATGAGAGAGAACGGGAACAGTCTCAGACGGACCGCATCTGGAGACACGTCTTTGACCTTAAAAGTGCTACAGATCTTGAGGAATTATTGCAGGTGAGCACTTGCATCCTCGTTAGCCTTCCCACATAATGGGTTGGCTTGTACCATTGTGATAAGGCCAATTTTGATCTCGAAGTTCACGTCTCCCTTGTTAACAGTGGCCCAATAGGCACTTGTTAGCAGAAGGAGCTCAGAACTCACGAAGGGTCTTCTGAGCCATTGACGTTTGGATTGTTGGTGCAAAAATGCTAGCTTGCTTTGCCACTCGAATCTTCTGAGGAGTAACAACATGGGGTCGGTCCCTCAGAAGAGATTCTGGATCTTCAACAAAGTTATCCGGCAAGCGGAAACCAGACATACACTACCCTGTTTTCACAATAAATGTGAAAAAAAAAGAATGGTTATCCTACTAAAATCCTACCCAGGGTTCTATCCTATTGACTCAGTCATGTTATATATCTATTTGCTTTCCCCGACAACGGCGCCAGAAATGCTTGTTGATGGCTCCTAAGATATACTAACAAATCATCCCCGGCAACGGCGCTAAAAATGCTTGTTGACGGCTCCTAAGATATACTAACAAATCATCCCCGGCAACGGCGCCAGAAATGCTTTTTGGTATTACTAATGCACCATTAACTAAACATCTCCAAGTGATGTGTCAGAAATGCTTGTTAACGGTTCTATTGGATCACAGAGTGAATTCCACAAGCGCACAGAGATATCATTGTATCATTTCCCCTTAAGAGTATTCCCATGGGTGTCATTTATTTGATCCCAAAGGAAGGCAATGAAGAGATATAACAATCATCAAGTGGAAAGGGTAGAAAAGTCTAGGTAAGAATCTAGTAAGGACGGACGAAATAATAGTGGAAGTAGTGTGACACACACAAAAGCTTTCAAGTATAAGGGGGTAAGAGGATCCTAGAGGTTAGTTAAGGTTGAGAGTTATGGAGGTACTCCTACTATGCTCTATTGTACATATAAATAGTCTAAACTAATTATCCATAAGCTAGACCAATAGTGAATACTTATGCTATGTGGTTCAACACATCGGGCACGGGCTTACCCCTAGCAATACTAGGGCGAATCCCGCCAAGAGCTTGTGGCATAGCCGAACGTGGAGGATTACAAAGGACAGATAGGGGTGTCACCACCTACTGCCTACCTCTTCAATCTGTGGGTCTACGAGACATCCAATGATACTTAGTTATCCTAACACCATGCTACGATATTAAGTAATTACCTTAAGAGCCTAGGCACAATCCATCCTAAGGAAATGAATTGAATCATCATTGAACCAATGTTGATACACAACATAATTATCCATACCAACCTAATTATTTTATAATTAACTAGGCTATAGTGGGGGTCTATAGATTCTATGATAATGAGATATGTTCACGATGAAACAGTCATAGAAGCTATACCTTCCACATACATGGACTCCACAATCAAACAAGAAACGCTTTGACCAAGTATATGTATAAGTAGAGACTAAAGATACTATTTTTATTATGCATAAAGTCACAAATACAAGAAAGAATACATGAGCCATACCTTTCCCAATGTAGGATTTGGAAGAGAGAGGCTCCTTACTCCGTTCCCAATTTGGACTTGGGACTAGACTCCTCTCTACAACCTAACTCCTCTAAAACTATGGATGATAGTGTATACAATAGAGATGAGGCTCAAGTGGTGTGTATTGAAGTGAGGGGTAGGGGGTCCTATTTATACCGGTGTTGAGGTCGATTCCTGCCATTAAAAGCGTGCGAATCAGTCACCATCGACTACATGAAGCCGTGAGGAGCCAACACGTGGAGGTTGACCGAGTTTGGTGCAGAGACCAAGTCGGCCAACCCCCTGGTTCAGCCGACCTGGTCATTGCACCATTTCTCATGTGCTTTCTCGAGGTGGCTGCCAGGTGGGTCCCATTGATGTATATGGGTCATACACCATTGGATCTCCTCGGGTACTTCTGTTTATGGGCCATTTGATCCATGGGATGCCACATGTCGTCGCCTGATTGGCTAGGATGATATTTTATAGGATTGGTCCCTCTACATTTCCTCATTTCCTGCATAAAATGTTGCACACACATATTTCTCCAAGTCCAAGTGGAATTGGGTTAGATAGAAAGGTGATGTGAGCAAGAAATGACAAATCCTTCACATAATCGAGTTAAATTGATGGATGAAATTGGTATATAACAACCGTCAACAGATACCCAACAACACCACGCGTGGACACGACGTCTCTGACCCCCTCGGTCGTGCCAGGCACGACCCCGGAATCTCCGACCTCTACAGTCGAGCCAGGCGCGACATCTGCATATATGACCTCCACTGCTGTGCCACACGCGACCACAGTACCACAGGTTGCCAATACTGCTCTTGTCTACCAGCGATGAGAGCAAGTTCGTGAACCGAAGCCAGCTCGTGTCGAGCCCCCGGTCTACCACCCCCCTTTGCTCCACCGGGACCCAGGGCACGTTCACCCGATGGTGAATCGACGTGCACCTGGGGTCATCCATTGAGAGTTTTTTCGGGATCGGCCTCTCGTCAATGACGCCTCCATTGTCTGCATCCCATTCAGTATCACCCATACTGTCTTCTGTCCATAGCGCTCTTGCTAACCCTCACTGACGTTGCACTTTGGAGGAAGAGTATGCGGTCCTACATGCCAACTGGACCTAGGACCTTGTTCCTCGACCTACTCGTTACAATGTTGTCACAGACAAGTGGGTGTTCACGCATAAGAGGAAGGCAGATGACTCCCTAGAGAGATATAAAGCTCGATGGGTACTTCGGGGCTTTACTCAGCGCCCTGAAGTGTACTACGATGAGACCTTCAATCCGATGGTGAAGCCAGTGATGGTTCGCATCGTGCTATCGCTGGATCACTCATGTTCTTGTCATGTCCACCAGCTGAATGTCAAGAAAACCTTCCTCCACGGTAATTTGATAGAGACAGTGTACTGCAGTCAGCCAACAAGGTTCCTTGATCCATCTCATCTAGACATGGTCTGCAACCTGAACAATTACTTGTAGAGTATGAAGCAGGCACCCTGAGCCTGGTATAGCCGATTTGCCACCTTCCTAGTCTCATTGAGCTTTGTGGAGTCCCAATTGGACACTCGTTGTTTGTCTATCGACAAGAGGGTGACACTGTCTACCTTCTCCTGTACGTCGATCACATTGTGCTGATAGCAACCAGCCTGACTCTCCATTAGCGTACTATCTCTGCCCTACTGCAGGAGTTTGCTATGAATGACTTGGACTAGCTCCACCACTTCCTGGGTATTGTGGTTGAGGACCAACCAGGTGGCCTATTCCTTCAACAGCGGCAGTACTGTCTGGACATCCTCGAGCGAGCAGGCGTGGCTGAGTGTAAGCCATGCTCCACGCCTGTGGATACATAAGCAAAGATCTCTTCTGCAAATGGGACACCCGTTAGTGACCTGACCGCCTACAGGATGCAAGGTGCAATTCAGCACCTCACCTTCACCAGGTCATGCATCTCCTACGCGGTTCAGCGGGTGTGCCTTCACATGCACGACCCGCGGGAGCTGTACCTCACCGTTATAAATTGGATCCTTCAGTACCTGCGTTGCACCCTCCACTATGGCCTCCTACCTCGACGTGGGTCGGACTCCGAGTTGGTCGTCTACAACAATGCTGACTGGGCGGGTTGCCCAAACATCCATCATTCCACCTCTGGTTACACCGTCTTCCTGGGCAAGAACCTCGTCTCCTGGTCCTTAAAGCGGCAGCCTATGGTGTCGCACTCGAGTGCTAAGGCGGAGTGCCGCGCCATGGCTACCAGCGTGGCTGAGGCTTCCTGACTTCAACAGCTACTTTAGGAGCTCCACTCCCCCGTCGCTCGGAGTATGTTGGTCTACTGCGATAACATTAACACCATCTACCTCTCTACCAACCCCATTCAGCATCAGCGCACGAAGCATGTGAAGATTGATTTCCATTTTGCTCGTTAGAGGGTTGCACGTGGTGAGGTCCGGGTTCTCTACGTCCGGACGACGCTACATTTCGCCAACATCTTCATGAAGGGGCTTCTGTCGTGGCTATTCTCTGAGTTTCGGTCTAGTCTCAACATCATCTGTTGTGGCTAGACGTTGAGGCTGCGCGGAGGGGGGGGTGTTGGACTGTGCATAGTCATTAATGTTAGCATATGAATTTGTGTATTGTAAAAGGGTTTAGCTTTAGTTTCATACTAGTGTAGTGTGAAAGGGTTTAGCTTTGGTTTCACATTACACTAGCTAGCCTATATAAGGTGCACCCGTTCTATTGCTTGAGTTGAATACAATCAAGTCATTCTCCTATAATAATCTTGGTTCAGCACTTTTTCAATACCACAGAATTAGCATCAACTTTCCATATCCCTCTATCTATCCAGTCTTTTTGGGAATTGATTGCATTGGATGACAATTTGCTGTCGGTATCACTTGACATTCATAAGCAGGATATTTGGACGTATGTTTGGGGTTCCACTTCATACTCCACAAAAAATATTATGAGCTTGCTTTCAAGCACATTATTTGTCCGAAGCCAATTATTAGAATCTGGTGGTCCAAATGTAATAATAAGCTGCGTGTTTTTCAGTGGCTTGTAATGACGAATTGGCTAAACACGCGAGTATTTTGAAGCGGACAATTTTTCAGCTGGAGAACAGGAATTATTAGTTGCTGTGAACTCTGTAATAAATGTCGTCAAGAAACTGCCATGTATCTATTTTTTAAATGCCGCTTTGCAAAAGTTTGTTGGCAACGCCTGGGATTTATCTGGGACTATGATCTCCCCTTCAGCATTATCTCCATGGCTGTAAAATGCTTTCCGTATCCTTTCTTCATGGATGCCTTTATTATCGCTTGCTGGACGATCTGGGGCGTTCGTAATTGGAAAATTTTCGAGCGCATTGCTCCGTCTCATGCACTTGAGCTTAAACTTTTTCAATCAGAGTGTTCAGTCCAGGCAACACGCATGATGGCTCCAATCAGCTTGCAGTTCATCTCTTGGTCGGCATCGATAAAATAATGGCTCATCCTTTCCGACTCCGAAAGCTATCTTCATGGCATTAGACATCTCAAGCCTGATTATTTTCTGCTCTCATAAGTTTGTACGATATATTTAGAACTTGACATCTTATATGCTGTACATTCTTGCTTTTTGTGCCCTACTGATTAAATCTCTGACCTTTCATCAGCTAATCTCGAGCTATGGAAGGGCAGTCATTGCACTACAGGAATCCCGACGATTTGCGACAGCCAGGGCCGTCGCAAATAAGTCGTCGCAATTAAGCTTATTTGCGACGGCCACCGTCGCAAATAAGCTTAATTGCGACGGCTAGAAGAGGCCGTCGCAAGTTATTACCGCGAGCCCGGTGGGCCCCGCCACATTATTTGCGATGGCCAGGCCGTTGCAATTAAACTTATTTGTGACAGCCAGACTGTTGCAATTAAGTGTCTCTATTTGCGACGGCCAGGCCGTCGCAAATAAGTTCAGTGGGCAGGGCCCACGTGTCTTCCTCCGGGACCCACGACGCTATTTGCGACAGCCCAGCCGTCGCAATTAAAGGTTATTTGCGACGGCCCGGCTATCGCAAATAACAGTTGCTTAATTGCGACGACCTCGCTCCTTATTTGCGACGGTACTTGTCACGCCCGGTCATCATAGAGATGAACAGACGCTTATCACATGTACGCCAGGATCAGTTGAATCGTACATGCATCGACGAAAGTGAAATATCATACATTGCCATGTTCGAATACATAAAATAGTCTTACAGTATGACCCGAAGGTCTACAAATACACACCACAAATATTTACATCAACTACAAAGTTCATCAAGTCCAAACTACAGCAGAAGACTAATAGATAAGAGCAGCTCCAACTCCACAGGCAGCCGTTGCGCGTGAGGTCGCCAGTCTAGACCAAGTCCTTCGGATTGACGTAGAAGTCCTCCAGTGCCGCTTCTTCTTCATATTCTAAAGGAGAATTAAACGCTTGAGTACATAGAGTACTCAGCAAGTGCGGGAAGAGATGACATGATTGGCTTAAAGAAAAAGGGAAGGCCAATTATGGCTTAGCACTATGCTTAGAACCTAACCTTAGCTTTCATTTATCAATATCATAGTTCAAGAAGTAATCAACACATGAGTACTGATAATGAATGTGACTTGAATCATAATTAACCACCATTTCCCCAACCATAAACTAATTATGAACTGGCCCCAAGCCGCTCTTGTCCGTGAGCACGGCTGTCATGACAGTTTTACCAAATCTCTGCAGAGAGTGTACCCTTTTCCCACAAGCAGTGATTTCATCCCCTGTTGCCAGGTGGACTTGAGTAAACCTCCATGTAGCCCATGGTGATCAACCACATTTCACACTTCCGTAGGTGTGTGGCCCGGAGATCACTGCATGGTCTTTACAAAGGTGCTCCCGACTAGTGCTAGCCCTCTAAGGTTTCCACCACTGGGGATTCTCGGAGTAACCCTACGCCCCAGAGCCCCCTCTTGAGCCTTGCGGATCCCAGAGCAGATCACCCGCATCATTCCCCGCACCATCCAACCACTAGCATTTCATCGGGAGAAACCTATTTAATTGACCATGCTGCCCCATATCAGTCTCGTGGTGGTACTATAAAGCTTAGTGGCTTCCTCCATAAACCGGTCCATAGAATCCGGTGGTAACAAACCCCAATCCCGGGTCTCGTGCAAACTGCACCATACCAATACTAACCAACCACCAGATTCCTATCCACTACAATAGTGTAATCACCACAAGTTCAAGTGACCATAAAGTTTAATGTAGCACAATTGTATAAAATCCCAATCCCAATATTTAAGCATGGCTAAGCATAACTATGACCTATCTACTTCCCAACCCATTTCAGGTAACAAGGAATTATATGGAACAGGGCATGTAAACATGAAGTAGGACATCAATTTAATTAGCATGCATCTATCTAAATCCCTAGAACTGGAGCAAAATGGTCAAGGGCACTTGCCTTCGTTGAAGACTTGAGTGTTGGCGAAGTCCTGGTCTTGGAGGTTAAGATTAGAGTCGTAAAACGACTCTAGGCATATGCCCAAGCATGGCAAGAATAAAATAAAGCTAAATAAGTAAAGAGCACGCAAAACAGTACATCACAACACACACATAAGCATAAAATCCTATACTAATGCATCCCTACGAAGTATTTATTACTTAACATGGCCAAAGTATGCATTTCATATTTATCCTTCATTTTTGGGATTTATTCATAGCCTAAAACCATTTTTATTGGATTTTCTATGGCCAAAATGTATTTTTAAACATTTATAATAAATATTCCATGGACATAATATATTTCAAATGAACTCTACAATTTATTCAAAGCATAAAATAATTTATACCGATTTTTCCTAACATTTCTACACTTAATTACCATTTTTATCTATTTTCTACACCTCAAATACACCTAAAAACCATATTCAGCAAATAAATAAAAGTCCAGGGACTAATTAATTAGTTTTCTAAACTGCACAGGGGCTAAATACATGATACTACAAATTTACAGGGGTTAGATTGCTTATTTAAATGGTTAAATCCAATTTTTAGGGTTCCAGGGGCTAGTCTGCAATTTCCAGGGGCTAGACCTCAAATCCAGAGAAGTGCAGGGGGTAGCCTGCAAGTTTCTAGGGGCTGGGGTGAAAAAGCGGAGGCAGGAAAGGTGATTCAAACGTGGGCCGTTGGATTCCGATTGGATGGCTCAGATTTAATTATGCGAACCGGTATGAGGTTATAATCCCAGCCGTTGGCCCCCAACCGAGGGCTGAGATTGAGCCATGTCGACTCTAACCGGCGCCAGAGCAGCGCGTGGTGGCGCCCGACGGCCGACGGCGGCGCTCTCGCCGGAGCTGGCCCAAACAGCGATCCCTACGTCGATTCTACGCGCTACTTGCACGGAACGGAAGAGGGGGAGTAGGGGAACTCACCTAGGGGAGTGACGGGGCACGAAATCAGTCTGAAGATGGTCGGCGACGAGAGGGGGCGGCGGTTGGCGTCGGTGCACACGACTCCGACGAAACCTCGGCGATCTCCCCGCGCAGACTTGCCCGGCGTGCTCCTGGCGACACGACGATGAGGTTAGATAAGGAAGGAGCGGGGATTAGGCGATGGATCGTCGGGAACGCACGGAACATACCAACAGTGGCGTTTGGCTAGGGTTTGGGCGCGGAGGAGAGGAAAGAGAGGGGGGAGGGGGAAATTTATGGAGAGAATGGGTGCGGCAGTTGTTGACGCGCGCGAGGGAGGTTCCCCCGGGGTGATTCGTGCGTGGAATGGCGGTTGCGAAGGTGGGGGTGGCGTGGTGTGGCGCGGCGTAGCGCGGGAGGGAAAGGGGTGGCAGTTATGGGGGGGTTGGGGATGACAGGTGGGGTCCGCCCGGCAGAGAGAGAAGAGAGGGGAAGGGCGCGGTTGGGCTGGCGGGGGAAGGAATGGGAATTGAGCCAGGGGAGAAGTCGGCCCAGGGAGGGGGTTTATTTCTTTTTCTTTTTCTTTTTCCTTTCTTTTCTTTGATTTGAATTCAAATTCAAACTTAAACGGATGCTACTCGTTTGAACTTCAAAAATCACCCAAAAATGCATACAACTATGATCAAGGGTTTGAGCAAATTTTTATACATGAAATATGGATGTTACAACTCTACCCCCTTAAAAGGAATCTCGCCCTCGAGATTCGGACGTCCTAAGAGAATAGATGAGGGAAATCCGCCTTGAGATCTTCTTCTCTTTCCCATGTTGCTTCTGTCTCTGAATGATGTTTCCATTGCACTTTACACATGCGAATGACTTTGTTTCTTGTGACCTTTTCCAGTATTTCAAGTATCTTGACAGGATGCTCCACATAAGACAAGTCTTCCTGTACATCCACGGCTTCCATAGGCAATTGCTCTTCAGGCACTCTTAAGCACTTCTTAAGCTGTGATACATGGAACACATTATGCACATCTGACAAGTGTGGCGGAAGCTCAAGTTGATATGCCACTTCACATCGTCTTTCGAGTATCTTGAACGGACCAATGTAGCGTGGTGACAACTTGCCTCTTACTTTAAATCTTCTCAATCCTCTCATAGGTGACACCTTCAAGTATACATAATCACCAACTTCAAATGTGAGATCACGTCTTCGAGTATCCGCATAATTCTTCTGTCTTGTTTGAGCTGCCTTTAGATTGTTCCGAATTTCTTGTACTCGTCTTTCAGCCTCTTGTAACACGTCAGGCCCAAAGACTTGACTTTCCCCAGTTTGATTCCAAAACAACGGTGTCCTACATTTTCGCCCATACAATGCTTCAAAAGGAGACATCTTCAAACTGGCTTGATAATTGTTGTTGTAAGAAAATTCGGTATATGGCAGATTTTTGTCCCAACTTTTGCTATTCTTTAAAGCACACGCTCTGAACATGTCTTCTAATATCTGGTTGGTGCGTTCTGTCTGACCATCAGTTTGAGGATGATACGCCGAACTAAAATTTAGACGGGTATCCATTGATTCATGCAACTTCTGCCAGAATCTTGAGGTGAATTGGGTGCCTCTGTCTGAAATGATCTTCTTAGCAACTCCATGTAAGCATACAATCCTGGAGATGTACAGTTCCGCCAACTTGGGACCATTGTAGGTCTCTTTCACAGGAATAAAGTGAGCCACTTTAGTTAGACGGTCCACAATAACCCATATAGAATCATATCCAGACTGTGTTCTTGGTAGTCCCACAATGAAATCCATACTAATTTCTTCCCATTTCCATTCTGGCACTTTGATTGGTTGCAATAACCCTGCTGGTCTTTGATGTTCCGCCTTAATCAATTGACATGTATCACATATGGCCACATATTCTGCTACATCCCATTTCATTCCATGCCACCAATATCGATCTTTAAGGTCTTGATACATCTTTGTGCTTCCGGGATGAATAGAGTAAGATGAATCATGAGCTTCTCTTAGTATCAACTCCTTAATCTCCTTATCTGGAACACAAATCCTCTTTCCAAGCCATAGGGTTCCTTGTTCATCCTCTCTAAAGTTCGGAGCTTTCCCTTTCTTCATCAACTGTTTGATCTCTTTGACCTTCTCATCATTCTTTTGTCCTTCTCGTATGTCACGTTCAAGGGTTGAGTCCACTTCCATAACAACTGCTTCAGTGCTAGACACTAGACATAGGTTTAACCTTGCAAACTCTTCACATAGCTGGGGTTGAAGAGCTTGTACTGACAAGTTATTGTTTTGTCCCTTCCTACTTAGAGCATCAGCGACTACATTAGCCTTGCCTGGATGGTAGTTGATTCCCACATCAAAGTCATTTATTAACTCCAACCAATGACGTTGTCTGAGATTAAGATCCGGTTGTGTGAATATGTACTTCAAGCTCTTGTGATCTGTGTATATCTCAGTCCTTTTTTCCCATTAAGTAGTGCCTCCATATCTTCAAGGCATGAACAACACCTTCCAATTCTAAATCATGTGTTGGATAGTTCCTCTCATGTTTCCGAAGCTGTCTTGAAGCATAGGCCGCAACATGTCCTCCTTGCATTAAGACGCATCCTAAACCATGACCAGATGCATCGCAATAAACCATAAACTCCTTCTGCATATCAAACATTACCAATACCGGTGCGCTGGTTAACCTCTTCTTCAACTCGGCGAAGCTTACTTCACATTCGGGGGTCCACTTGAAAGCAACTCCTTTCTCAAGCAACATGGTTAGTGGTCGAGAGATCTTTGAAAATCCCTCGATGAATCGACGGTAATAACCAGCCATACCTAAGAACCTCCGTATATCATGTACACTCTCAGGTGTTTCCCACTTAAGAACATCGGCCACTTTGCCTGGATCCAGTGCTATACCTACTTCGGATATGACATGTCCCAAAAATGATACCTCCTTTACCCAAAACTCACACTTGCTAAGTTTGGCATACAGTTGATGTTGGCGAAGCTTTTGTAGAGCCATCCTGAGGTTCTCCTCATGCTCTTCTTCAGTCTTGGAGTAAATAAGTATGTCATCGATGAATACCACTACAAACTTGTCCAAGTACTCCATGAATACCTTGTTCATAAGATACATAAAATATGCCGGAGCATTGGTCAATCCAAACGACATAACTGTATACTCATATAATCCATACCGAGAGACAAATGCCGTCTTGGGAATATCCGACGGTCTAATCTTCAGCTGGTGGTAGCCCGAACGAAGATCAATCTTGGAAAACACGCATGCTCCTCTCAACTGATCAAACAAATCTTCAATCCTTGGTAGTGGGTATTTATTCTTGATTGTTACCTCATTTACGGCGCGGTAGTCCACACACAACCTTTGAGTTCCATCCTTCTTAGGTACAAATATAACTGGTGCTCCCCAAGGCGATGAGCTAGGGCAAATATATCCTTTTGCCAATAACTCCTCAATATGATCCTTTAGTTCAGCTAATTGTTTAGCATCCATTCTATATGGCCTCTTATATATTGGGGCCGTTCCAGGTACTAATTCAATGATAAATTCAATCTCTCGATCAGGGGGCATACCTGGTAAGTTATCTGGGAATACATCCGGAAATTCCTTCACAACCCTGATATCTTTGGTACTCTCAAGATGATTGAGTTGTACTACTGCCTCTTGTGTCTGATCCGGTTTGAACTCCACTGTAGTGCCATCCGGGTGTGTTAAGCAGACAGTTCTAGTAGCACAATGAATTACTCCTTGATTCTTCGTCAACCAGTCCATTCCCAGAATGATATCTAATCCTTGTGAGTCCAACACTATTAGGTTGGCCCAAAAGACTACCCCCCTTATGTTTATACTCACTTTTCGGCATAGATGCCTTGCCACCATCTCTCCTCCAGGAGAGTTTATCAATAATGGCCCATTCAAGAATGTAACTACCATGTCATGCTTCTTTATGAAATCCTTGGATATAAATGAATGTGTAGCACTAGAATCAAACAATATGGTGGTGGGGTGGGAGTTAACAGAAAACATACCGATCACCACATCAGGCGCTTCCTGTGCTTGTTCCAGAGTTACATGGTTGACACGACCAGATGGGTTTTGTTGCTTCTTTAGACAACTGCTGGCATAATGTCCCCATTCTCCGCACTTGTAACATTGCACTCCCGCAGCATTATTTGGGCCCTTGTTGCCTCCTGATTGGTTTCTTGGGGGTTGGTCATTTGAACGGTTAGCTGGAGCTGAAGGGCGGGGTGGCTGCATCTGCTGACGTGGGGGTTGCATTGGCTGGCGTGGTGGCTGCTGTTGCTGCTGCTGGCGCATTTGCTGGTTGTAGGGAGTGGGTGGCCTGTAGTTGGAGTTGGGAAACCTCTGTCCCGAGTAGTTCATGGGACGAGTCATTTGGTTTGCAGGCGGAGGGTTAAGACGGGGGCGCACATTGCTGCTAGAGGCATGTGCCATAGTCAACTTCCTTTTTCTTTCCTCATCATCCAGTTCCTTTTTAGTCCTCTCCACTTCAAAAGCTTTGTCAACCAGCTTCTGAAAGTCGCCGTAGTCGCTGGAAGACATGGCGAACTTTAACTCCTTGTCCAATCCATTCTTGAAGCGGAATTGTTTCTTGGAGTCAGTATCCACATCGGTTGGAGCATAGCGGGACAACTGGGTGAATGCATTCAAATAGGCCCTCACAGTCATACGGCCTTGCTTTAACATCAGGAACTCTTCACGTCTTGCTTGTATTTCTCCTTCTAGCACAAAGTGATTGCGGAAGTTGGTCTTGAATTCTTCCCAATTAATTTTTTCTGGATCCCGATGGGCTTCAGTAAAGGCAGTCCACCAGTCAGCTGCCGGTCCTTGGAGTTGATGGGAGGCTAGTAGTACTTTCACCCTTCCTTCACAGTGGATGAGTCTCAACTTGCTTTCAACGGTTCTGAGCCAATCATCGGCATCCATGGGTTCGGTGACAGTGGCAAAAGTGGGTGGGTGAGTGTTCAGGAAGTCCCCAAGGAAGGACCTAGGTGGAAAAGGTGGTGGTGGTGGAAGGTTGTAGTTTGGTGGTGGTGGGGGTGGGGCTTGCTGCAAGTTGGTGACAATCTGTGTAAGGTTGTTAAGCAGCTGGGTTTGGATGGCCATCATCTGCTGCATTTGTTGCGCGGCTGGGGCCCCTCGGGCACCCCTTCCATTCCATCCTGGCACACCTCCAAGTCCTTCATCTTGGGGCACAACACCCCTTCCACGACCTCTACCTCTACCTCTTCCAGACATCTGTGTAGGGAATAATTGAAATTTTAGAACAATAGATAAGATATAGAAGGGTACGCCATGGCAAACGGTCCCAACTACATGCATCAAGGGAGACACATATATATAGCAAGCAAATTCATTAACCAACTAGTGCGGATGTGGACAAGATGCTAATGCATTCCACAACTCGCATAACACACTAACAAGCCTATATACAAATGACATGGATGTGGACAGGATGCCGAAGCATTCCACTACCCATGTCGCACACACACACAACATAAAGCAAACTACTAGCATAACAACATAAATAACACAACTCAAGACTAAAGTGGGCGCAACTACACGCTCCTACATACTAAGGATAGGTGTCCTGAGCCGTCCAGCGGGAAAGCAAGTCCACTTCTACTCATCGGAGTCCTCCTCAACCTCCATCTCTGGGTCTTCTTCTTCTGAGTCCTCTCTTGATTCCTGGGGGGAGTTCATGCGATGATCTGGAGAGTTCGGGTCCCAAGGCTCCACGTCCGAAGCGTACTGAGGAGAGTTAGGATCAGCTGCAGTGATCCTCGCGTAGCGTCGACGAAGTCGCTCGTAGCGGTCAACCAGGTCCCTGCTGTCCTGAAGCTCCTACTGACAACGCTGGAGTCGCGAAGACAACTCCACAACATCGTCCACCAGCCTCTCGCACTGAGGGTGAGTCAAGGACCCCTCGACGTCACGTCCAGTGAAGGCGGTCGTGCCACTAGGGCGCTGAGGGGTGGACGCGTGCTCCGTGCACCCAAGAAGGAACCTGTGGGTGTGGCTCCAGTAGGTAGTCGCCTCCCACTTGGCGTCCTCCTCAGCCGCACGCTGGGAGCTCCTCCAGGCCAGAGAGAAGTGAGAGTGCAGCAGCTCCAAGTCATAGTAGACGGCCAGCTGAGAACTCCACTCCAGTCCACCAGTATAGTGTGCAAAGACCCTGGTGGTGTGGTAGACTAGGCGAACACGGTACTCACGGTACCCCGCAGCTCGAAGGAGAGAGCGAAGATGGACACGCATCCTCGAAGCAGCACTCCCAGTGGAGAAGAGCGTCGTCTCCCTCCTGGGGGTGTAAGGTGCAGAGCGACTGGCTAGGGCGTGGCGTGGAACACGAGCCCCAGTCGACTTACGAGCCGTCTGCTTGGTTCGCGCCATCTACAAACATTTGAAAGGAAGAGAGTGAGATCAATAATCAATAAATTAAATTAGAATAAATCAATAAGTATAGCAAGATAAGAAGCACAAGGTTTGAGATGGGAAGCACAAATTTTTGGAAATACTATTTTATAAGAAAATAGTATAGTCCTTAATTTTCGACCATTTCTAAATAGGCTTGCGTCCTACGGGCAACACGGCTCTGATACCACTTTGTCACGCCCGGTCATCATAGAGATGAACAGACGCTTATCACATGTATGCCAGGATCAGTTGAATCGTACATGCGTCAACGAAAGTGAAATATCATACATTGCCATGTTCGAATACATAAAAAGTCTTACAGTATGACCCGAAGGTCTACAAATACACACCACAAATATTTACATCAACTACAAAGTTCATCAAGTCCAAACTACAGCAGAAGACTAATAGATAAGAGCAGCTCCAACTCCACAGGCAGCCGTTGCGCGTGAGGTCGCCAGCCTAGACCAAGTCCTCCGGATTGACATAGAAGTCCTCCGGTGCCGCTTCTTCTTCATATTCTAAAGGAGAATTAAATGCTTGAGCACATAGAGTACTCAGCAAGTGCGGGAAGAGATGACATGATTGGCTTAAAGCAAAAGGGAAGGCCAATTATGGCTTAGCACTATGCTTAGAACCTAACCTTAGCTTTCATTTATCAATATCATAGTTCAAGAAGTAATCAACACATGAGTACTGATAATGAATGTGACTTGAATCATAATTAACCACCATTTCCCCAACCATAAACTAATTATGAACTGGCCCCAAGCCGCTCTTGTCCGTGAGCACGGCTGTCATGACAGTTTTACCAAATCTCTGCAGAGAGTGTACCCTTTTCCCACAAGCAGTGATTTCACCCCCTGTTGCCAGGTGTACTTGAGTAAACCTCCATGTAGCCCGTGGTCATCAACCACATTTCACACTTCCGTAGGTGTGTTGCCCGGAGATCACTACATGGTCTTTACAAAGGTGCTCCCGACTAGTGCTAGCCCTCTAAGGTTTCCACCACTGGGGATTCTTGGAGTAACCCTCCGCCCCAGAGCCCCCTCTTGAGCCTTGCGGATCCCAGAGCAGATCACCCGCATCATTCCCTGCACCATCCAACCACTAGCATTTCATCGGGAGAAACCTAATTAATTGACCATGCTGCCCCATCTCAGTCTCGTGGTGGTACTATAAAGCTTAGTGGCTTCCTCCATAAATCGGTCCTTAGAATCCGGTGGTAACAAACCCCAATCCCGGGTCTCGTGCAAACTGCACCATACCAATACTAACCAACCACCAGATTCCTATCCACTACAATAGTGTAATCACCACAAGTTCAAGTGACCATATAGTTTAATGTAGCACAATTGTATAAAATCCCAATCCCAATATTTAAGCATGACTAAGCATAACTATGACCTATCTACTTCCCAACCCATTTCAGGTAACAAGGAATTATATGGAATAGGGCATGTAAACATGAAGTAGGACATCAATTTAATTAGCATGCATCTATCTAAATCCCTAGAACTAGAGCAAAATGGTCAAGGGCACTTGCCTTCGTTGAAGACTTGAGTGTTGGCGAAGTCCTGGTCTTGGAGGTTAAGATTAGGGTCGTAAAACGACTCTAGGCATATGCCCAAGCATGGCAAGAATAGAATAAAGCTAAATAAGTAAAGAGCACGCAAAACAGTACATCACAACACACACATAAGCATAAAATCCTATACTAATGCGTCCCTACGAAGTATTTATTACTTAACATGGCCAAAGTATGCATTTCATATTTATCCTTCATTTTTGGGATTTATTCATAGCCTAAAACCATTTTTATTGGATTTTCTATGGCCAAAATGTATTTTTAAACATTTATAATAAATATTCCAAGGACAAAATATATTTCAAATGAACTCTACAATTTATTCAAAACATAAAATAATTTATACCGATTTTTCCTAACATTTCTACACTTAATTACCATTTTTATCTATTTTCTACACCTCAAATACACCTAAAAACCATATTCAGCAAATAAATAAAAGTCCAGGGACTAATTAATTAGTTTTCTAAACTGCACAGGGGCTAAATACATGATTCTACAAATTTACATGGGTTAGATTGCTTATTTAAATGGTTAAATCCAATTTTTAGGGTTCCAGGGGCTAGTCTGCAATTTCCAGAGGCTAGACCTCAAATCCAGAGAAGTGCAGGGGCTAGCCCGCAAGTTTCCAGGGGCTGGGGTGAAAAAGCGGAGGCGGGAAAGGTGATTCAAACGTGGGCCGTTGGATTCCGATTGGATGTGATGAGTAAAAGATGATGATGATGAGGCCCGATCTTCCGAAAGGTAATGGATAAGTCGATTGATGTGGAAATCTCGACGTTGATGATCCGAGGCTCTCGAGTAGAACACGAACAGCCCCTGCAATCACTACACCACCGCTCCGTTGGTTATCAACCGTGCTTCACACGATTGACCTTGCCAAGAAGGCTAATCCCTACAAGTGCAACCGAGAACACAAGCAAGAACGTAGAAGAAGCAATCTGAAATTGCTGAATTGGGGTTTCACAAACCGATAAACGGCGATATTATTGATCTAAGCAAAACCCAATTGTTCATGGCGGCTACTATGGAGTATATATAGGTGGGAGGACGTCCAAGGGGGTGTTGGGGTCGTGACCTAACCCTAACACACGAAAATAATGGACTTAGACTTGATACAAGGCCCAATGGCCCAATATGGTGGCGCAGCACCCTGACAGATTCTGTATTTGATATTGTTTCGACGATTCCTGACGACTCCGAAGGAATTTTGACATGGGACCGGTGCCATTGGAAAGGTTATCCTCTCCCCTTTCCGTGCATATGTAGAACGTCCAAAACGGAGTTCGTATGCGTCCTGGGCGTCCGTTTTAGTGCGTACTGCTCCTAGACTCCGAGTTGGATACGATTTGGAGTTTGGTTCGGTTTCCATCTTCTTTGAACGAATTCTCTGGTCTTCCACGTCCCTAATACTCCCTCCAAGTACTCCTTGAACCTCTCCATGGATCCTAATCACAAATAAATCATTAAGTAGCAATTTATGCTCAGAAACATATAAGGAAATATATAAGAACGAGTTCACCTCTGAAATTAATTGTTGTGTATGAACTCTATTGATTGCATCTTGTATGTTCAATGGAGTGTTGTTTGTATCCATAGAAGTGATGTCCTCATCATCCTCCCCTTCTTGAATTGGAGTCGTCCTCGACTCAAGTTCATCTTCTATCATGTGTGGGTCCATATGTGCAACACCAGCAAATCTTCTTGTAAGCATGAAAGGAGGAGGCCAAGGTGGCGGACGACATAGCGCACCATCTTGATCTTGTCCAAACAAGAGCGCACATTCACTTGAGCCAGGATCCCAAACAAATAAACTTTGTACCATATTTGTAGGTGCAATGATAATGTGCATGATCTCGTCATTCTCCCCTTCTTTATGACAAGCCGTCCTCGGCTTGCTCGTATGTCCAGGAAAAAGGATTGCTTTGGGGGTAGAATGAACATTGTCCATATTGCACAACCGCAATGAACAATGCTTCTCTTTTATTTTTTGTCCCTGCTGCAAGAAAAAAATACTAGAAAAGCTTGACAAAACATTATTAGCGTTAGTGCATTCATTTACTTTAGGATGTTGTTGCAGCACAAAAGGAGTTTTCTCATTTGAACAAACGTAAACTTTATGCACCATAAACACACCACTATGTTCATATTTGCCTACTGCATGAAAAATATTTCTACTTAACAAAGGCAATTCAGATTGGGAAAATATTCTCTTCTCTACGATATCTAGATCACAAAGAGTGTCAAATTCAATATAACCCAAAGTATTTAGAGAAGATAACAATTTCAGCTCATCCCTTTCACATGTAGTTGTGATCAAATGCTTAATTTCAGCACAAGTGAGTGATAAAGTATCAAATTCATTTGGTTGTTCTAGCATAGGAACAATATAATTATCAGCACACAACTCATTTTTGTTGTAAGAGTCAGTAGGAAAATCAACTAATGGTAAAGGTGTATTATGAAAAGGTTCATCTTGTTGCTGCTCATCGATAGTATGATTGGTAGCAAAATTCAGCACATCTGAAAATGTCATACCGTGGTTAACTGTAGAGCATTGTCCATTAACACTACTCTCATTTTCAGCAACAAATTCAAATGCATTATGAGTTGATTCATCAAAAAATTCAGAAGAGTTGTTCAACACCTCACTCTCATTTGCATCTCCATTTATTTGTTCATGTTCCTGCAAAAGGTTAGGCAAAGGAGGAGGTACAACAAGAAAATTCTTCTCAAGTTCATGTATTTCATCTTTACAATTAGATACATTAGCAAAAGTTTCTCTCATAAGAATTTTCATATCTTTCCATGTTCGAGGTCTTTCTAAATCACTTAAGTTGTTCCACCAAGTCAATGCACAACCTACTAATGCACTTGCAACATTTCTAATCTTTCTTTTCTCACACATATGACATTGTCCAAAAATTTTATCCAACTCTATTTCCCAAGCAATATATTCATCGTAACCAAAACCATCATAAGAAGGAAGAGATGGGAGAATGTAATTACTTCTTGTGGAAGGTGTTGTAAAGGTGGTCTGAATGTCATGTGAATCCTTGGTTGATGTTTGATTTTTAGTGCGCAACTCTATCGCGGTCTTCATCATGTCCATCATCTCAGCATATAATGCATGATTCTTGCTTTTACCTGACATTGTTAGTAGCAAACAGAAGACAACACAAAAAATATGTTATCCCTATCAACTACAAAGGATAATGGCAAAGTGGAAGTGGAATCACACACTCTCAAGCATCTTACCACGTTCTTACAAGTGTTCTTACCGACTCTGCAGGTGGCAAACGGTGGACGGTATGAAGAAACCAATGAAGCGTGGGATGATTGCAAAGGTGTATCGATTCTGCTCAAGAGTAAGGTGTAGCTTGGATGGCACTTTATTTGTAGCAAGGATTAGCAACAATGAAATCAGATAGTAAATTTGAGTAAGTGTCCAAAGTACTTGTCAAAGTTGCTGGTCTAAATGTGTTCCTAGTAGTTCAAGCTAGCAAGACATGAGACAAAACTAGATGACACAAAGAATGCAAGCACTTCTGTTTTTTTTTGTTTTTTTCTCCTTTTTTGTGCGGCTTTTGTATCTTCTTTTGCACTTGCCTTTTTCTTTTTTCTTCCTTTTTTTTTCAGAATGTGCTGCAAAAGAAGAACACAATGCAAACACTCAAAGATATCTCGTATGTCTGTTACAGATTTTCTGCTCAATGTTCTAAGGACAATTAAGCACCTTTATAGTCCCCAAATCTAAAAACTTTGAACAGAAGTATTATAGATCTATCTCTCCTTTTTAATTTCAGTATATGGAAGATCTATTTTGGATAAGAACAATGGGAGATATTGCCCCCGAAATACAGACTGTTCAGAATTTCTAGATCAATAACAGATTCAGATCTAATGCAATTTCGACATCGATAACTATATTTTCTGGGAGGGTGGTGAATATGAAATTTATAGAAAACTTCTTAAGCTTTCCATAAAGTACAAGAACTCTAAAATCCGAGTTCGTATGAGCGAGATATGATGAAAATACCGAACTGGACAGAGGCGAATCTAATCTGGACGTGATGACGTGATTCAAAAGGATGAATCACACAATGCAAAACTCAAACTAAGACCAAAAACACTTTCTAAACCAGCAATATGACTCAACCACGGACACAAACTCAACAAAACCAAACTGAATAACAAAGTTGCAAAGGCTCAATATGGTTTGGATAAAGTAATGAACAGATCTACTAAACTGCAAGTTTTTTGTGGCTTTTTTGTGGACTCTAGGTATGAAAAACAAAACTAATGTAATGGATAGATGAATTACCTAACGGGCAACCTGGAAATCTGATACCAATTGATGAGTAAAAGATGATGATGATGAGGCCCGATCTTCCGAAAGGTAATGGATAAGTCGATTGATGTGGAAATCTCGACGTTGATGATCCGAGGCTCTCGAGGAGAACACGAATAGCCCCTGCAATCACTACACCACCGCTCCGTTGGTTATCAACCGTGCTTCACACGATTGACCTTGCCAAGAAGGCTAATCCCTACAAGTGCAACCGAGAACACAAGCAAGAACGTAGAAGAAGCAATCTGAAATTGCTGAATTGGGGTTTCACAAACCGATAAACGGCGATATTATTGATCTAAGCAAAACCCAATTGTTCATGGCGGCTACTATGGAGTATATATAGGTGGGAGGACGTCCAAGGGGGTGTTGGGGTCGTGACCTGACCCTAACACACGAAAATAATGGACTTAGACTTGATACAAGGCCCAATGGCCCAATATGGTGGCGCAGCACCCTGACAGATTCTGTATTTGATATTGTTTCGACGATTCCTGACGACTCCGAAGGAATTTTGACATGGGACCGATGCCATTGGAAAGGTTATCCTCTCCCCTTTTCGTGCATATGTAGAACGTCCAAAACGGAGTTCGTATGCGTCCTGGGCGTCCGTTTTAGTGCGTACTGCTCCTAGACTCCGAGTTGGATACGATTTGGAGTTTGGTTCGGTTTCCATCTTCTTTGAACGAATTCTCTGGTCTTCCACGTCCCTAATACTCCCTCCAAGTACTCCTTGAACCTCTCCATGGATCCTAATCACAAATAAATCATTAAGTAGCAATTTATGTTCAGAAACATATAAGGAAATATATAAGAACGAGTTCACCTCTGAAATTAATTGTTGTGTATGAACTCTATTGATTGCATCTTGTATGTTCAATGGAGTGTTGTTTGTATCCATAGAAGTGATGTCCTCATCAGATGATGGTATTCGTTTTGTTTGGCAAGCTCTGACTTAGTTGCACTTAGGTCTTTAGCGTCATGTGTTGTCTTTTGACAAACAAATTATTGCCACTGAGCTTGTGTGATTTTTTCCCATCTTCTTCGGGCTAAACCTTATCGGCCATAACATAAGCATTTATTTCACTCTTCCAGCCACGAAACTTCTTGCCGCAAGAGACCAATGTTGCTTTCTTGACAACTTCTTCTGCGCCTTTTGTGAACTTGAATTATTTTTGTATCCTCTCACACAACTCATTCTTGATCTCCTTAGATAATTTTCTCCAAATCTCGGTTGTGATCGGCACGAGCTCTCTAACAAGACAACCACATGCATTTTGATACTTTGTAACTGATTCCAATGGTTCTTGTGGAATCCCACTTGGATCGACACTTGTTATGTATGTGATGCGGTCCAATGGACCCTTATTGGGACCTCGTTGCCCTCGTTTTCGCTTAAGTGAATCTAATGAATCAACCATTGGAGAACCTCCTACGGTTTTAGGAGCCGAAGTCACCTCGTTGTCTTCACGATTAAGCTAGGTAGAAAAGAATTATAAGACTTCATATACTTGACGACAAATATTAACTTGAACTGCTAGAATAAAGATTCATGATCCATACCTCATCGGCACGATCATATTCCGGGTCTATATCCTCATAAGTCTTTTTAATTATTATATTTGGAAAAGGATCCAAAGGATCCTGAAAGGAGCCTGAACTGCTGGAGTCACTAAACTTCATATTATCGTCTTCATTGTTACTACCAGCAACAGTCTTCTTAGGGCTTTCCATTCTAGAACTAATAAGACAAAAAATATGTCCCACTTCATTGAAAGCTACAAAAATACATGTTCTAACACATAGGGGAAAATATTGTGATAATAGATATTAAGTGAGGCACCACAATCAATTAACCATATATTTGTCAGTAAGGAACTGTGCATGAGCATATTGAAATGTCAAGTCTTAAACCAACAAGGAAACAATGTTGGGCTGATAATGCTTCCATATTCATGATTTTTAAAAGTTGCATTCCATTGTTCATTGCTTTATACTATAATTGTAAATGCTTTAAACAGGAAAAAAATTAAAAGTTAAATTTTTTCACAAAATAATCTTCCTGCTGTTTTTTTGTCAAAAAGGGTACTCTCTATGTAAGAGATAACATATGACCTACAATCTTTGTTGCCAATCTTCATATGACCTACAATCTTCATTTGAAGAAAACACATTACCAAATTCTAGACTCTACTTATGTTTGATAATTGGACTAAGGTGAACTGCTAAGAAACACTAAGATGGACTCGAAGTCGAGTGGACTCGACCTCCAACTTCATGTGAACGCCCCTTCGGCTAACCTCCACTTCTTCGGTGATTTCTGATTAAGTCTTATATGATCATCCTCATGATTCCTCTTGTAGTAAACCAAGAGAGTAGTTCGGCGGCAAGGGAAAATCTATGGTGTGGCGACGGCGAGGACATGACTTGGCCGACAGCGAGAGCGAGGAGGAAAGCGACACGGGGACGGAGGTGGGATGGAAGCGGCAGCGTACCTGGCGGCAAGGTCGAAGATCAGCGGCGACGCCGAGGGCAAAGTTCGGCGTACGTGGAAGGAAGGGAAGGAAGCAGCGAGGGCGAATCTAGGCGGCGAGGGCAAAGCTCAGCAGCGATGACTTGGCGGCAAACAAAAATTTGGTAGCTTGACAGCGTCTAAGTGATTTCGCTCAGTTTAGGATTTCCTAAGGAAGCCTAGCGCTATATATAGACGCCTAACTTCTCAGGCGATTATTAAGTACCAACCGCCTGAGCAGAGGACTTCTCTCAGGTGGATATTAAGTACCAACTGTCTGAGAAGATGTCTTTATGTCAGGCGGTTATATAGCAATAACCGTCTGAGAAGATGACTTCTCCTAAGCGATTATTCAGTCCCAACCGCCTGAAAAGATCTTTATGTAGGCTTAGTTACTATTCTTGATTAATTTCAGGGGCCTTTTAAAAGCCCGAATTCCACTTTCTTGTAATATGCTTTAATATTATAGGTTCCAAATATATTTCACTTGGGAAAGCCTTTGAAATTTGTCAAAACATAAAAAAATAACACTAGTTCTTTGTCATTTTTCTATCATGATGAATATAATGGTTTTTTTCATTTAATTTTTCAATAGAACTTTTTGGTCATCATACCCACCTATATGATTTTTTTAGATTTTTTTAATTTTTTTAAATCAATGTGCGTTCAAAATTTGATGAATGCCTCATATGTATATGAGCATTTGATTAGAATGAGGGATAATTTGAATTTTGACATGTTGGAATGCTTTAAAAAAATTAACAACTTTCATACATGTATACATAAGACAAATATGTTCATACAAACCAATTTCTGTGAAGGATCCCTTTTTTAGGAGATACAAAAATGTGAATAATATTGAGTATAAATTAATTTGATATTTACCAAAACATTACAATGTTAGCTATACAAGTTTTAAAATATTCAGTCCAGGTGGTAGATATTAATTTTGAAGAATATATAAAAAAGAATCATTGAGTTTGGACTCAATTTACATAATCTATACATGTTTTAGTATTTGTATTGGAATCTAAATAAAAGGAAGCAAGGGAAAATAAAACTCAAGAACAGGCTAGGGCCATTATCCTAGGCGGTTCTTTAGCAACAACTGCTTGTGGAGTAGCTAAAAACCACCTGAAAAAACAAATGTACTGAGTCTAGACTTAATTAATATTCTATATTAAATCGATGGACCTTTTAAAAATCCAAATTCCAGTCTATTTTATATGCTTTAGCATTAAAGGTTCCCATTAAATTTCACCTGTGAAAGCCTTTGAAATTTGTCAGAACTTAAAAAACAAAAAACACTGGTTATTTTTCATTTTTCTATAATGATTTTTGTAATTTAATTTTTCAATGGAACTTTTTAGTCATCGTACCAACCTCTATGATTTTTTCAGATTTTTATTAAATCAATGTGTGTTCAAAATTTGATGAATGCCTCATATGTATATGAGCATTTGATTAGAATGATAAATAATTTGAATTTTGACATGTTCGAATGCATTAAAAAAATTAACAAAATTTGTACATGTATAAATAAGACAAATATGTTCATACAAACCAATTTTAGTGAAGGATCCCTTTTTCAGTAGATACAAAAATGTGAATAATATGTAAGTATAAATTATTTTGATATTTACCAAAACATTACAATGTTAGCTATACATGTTTTAAAATATTTCGTTCAGGTGGTAGATATTAATTTTTGAAGAAAATATTAAAAAGAATAATTGAATTTGGACTCAATTTACAAAATCTATACATGTTTGAGTATTCATATTGGAATCTAAATAAAAAAGAAGCAAGGGAAAAGAAAACTGAAGAACAGGCTATGGCCATTATCACAAGCGATTCTTTAGCAACAACCGCTTGTGCAAAAGTTAAAAAACCACCTGAAAAACATGTACTGAGTCTAGACTTAATTAATATTCTATATTAAATTGAGGGGCCTTTTAAAAGTCCAAATACCGCTCTATTATAATATGCTATAGCACTAAAGGTTCCCATTAAATTTCACTTGGAAAAGCCTTTAAAATTTGTGATAACTTAAAAAACAAATAACATTGGTTATTTGTCATTTTTTCTATCATGATGAATTTAGTGTTTTTTTTTCATTCAATTTTTCAATGGAACTTTTTAGTCATCGTATCAATCTCTATGATTTTTTTTGGAATTTTTTAATTTTTTTTAAAATAAATGTGTTTTCAAAATTTGATGAATGCCTCATATGTATATGAGCATTTGATTAGGATCATGGATAATTTTAATTTTTACATGTTGGAATGCTTTAAAAAATTAACAAAATTCATACATGTATAAATAAGACAAATATGTTCATACAAACCAAATTCAGTGAAGGATCCCTTTTTTAGGAGATACAAAAATGTGAATAATATGTGAGTATAAATTATTTTGATATTTACCAAAACAATACAATGTTAGCTATATAAATTTTAAAATATTCGGTCTAGGTTGTAGATATTAATTTTTGAAGAATATAGGAAACAGAAGCATTGAATTTGGTCTCAATTTTTAGAATTTATATTTGTTTGAGTCTTTATATTGGAATCTAAATAAAAAAGAAGCAAAGGAAAAGAAAATTGAATAACAGGCTAGGGCCATTATCTCAGGCAGTTTTTTAGCAACAACCGCTTGTGCAGTAGTTAAAAACCACCTGAGAAAACAAATGTACTAAGTCTAGACTTAATTAATATTCTTCATTAAATTGAGGGGCCTTTAAAAAGTCTAAATTCCACTCTATTGTAATATGCTTTAGCATTAAAGGTTCCCATTATATTTCACATGGGAAAGCCTTTGACATTTGTCAGAACACAAAAAACAAATAACACTGATTATTTGTCATTTTTCTATCATGATGAATATAATAATTTTTTAATTTAATTTTTCAATGGAACTTTTTAGTCATCGTACCAACCTCTAAGATTTTTTAAAGATTTTTTAATTATTTTAAATAAATGTGTTTTCAAATTTGATGAATGCCTCATATGTATATGAGCATTTGACCAGAATGATGGATAATTTTAATTTTGAGATGTTACAATGGTTTAAAAAATTTTACAAAATTCATACATGTATAAAAAGGACAAATTTGTTCATGCAGACCAATTTCAGTGAAGGATCCCTTTTTTTAGGAGATACAAAAATGTTAATAATATGTGAGTATAAATTAATTTGATATTTATCAAAACATTACAATGTTAGCTATAGAAGTTTTAAATATTTGGTCCAAGCGGTAGATAATAATTTTTGAAGAATATAGAAAAAAGAATAATCGAATTTTGACTTAATTTGTAGAATCTATATATGTTTGAGCATTTATATTGGAACCTAAATAAAAAAGAAGCAAGGAAAAAGAAAACTGAAGAACAGGCTCGGGCCATTATCCCAGGCGGTTCTTTAGCAACAAACGCCTGTGCAGCAGTAAAAACCGTCTGGAAAAACAATTGTACTGAGTCTAGACTTAGTTAATATTCTTGATTAAATTGAGGAGCCTTTTTAAATGTCCAAAATCCACTTTCTTGTAACATGCTTTAGTATTAAAGGTTCCCATTAAATTTCACTTGGGAAAGCCTTTGAAATTTGTTAGAACATAAAAAACAAATAACACAGGTTATTTTTCATTTTCCATCATGATGAATATAATGATTTTTTTTCATTTTTTTCAATGGAACTTATTAGTTATCATACCAACCACTATGGTTTTTTTTTTTTAAATTTTCTTAAATCAATGTGTGTTCAAAATTTGATGAATGCCTCATATGTATATGAGCATTTGATTAGAATGATGGATATTTGTAATTTCGACATGTTGGAATGCTTTTAAAAAATGAACAAAATTCGGACACGTATAAATAAGACAAATATGTCCATACAAACCAATTTCAGTGAAGGACCCCTTGTTTTAGGAGATAAAAAAATGTGAATAATATGTGAGTATAAATTAATTTGATATTTACCAAAAAATTACAATTTTAGCTATACAAGTTTTAAAATATTTGGTCCAAATGGTAGATATTGATTTTTAAAGGATATAGCGAAAAGAATCATCGAATTTGGACTCAGTTTGCAGAATCTATACGTGTTTGAGTATTTATATTAGAAGCTAGATAAAAAAGCAAGGGAAAAGAAAACTGAAGAACAGGCTCGGGCTATTATCACATGCAGCTTTTTAGCAACAACCGCTTGTGCATTAGTTAAAAACCGCCTGAAAAAATGTACTAAGCTTAATTAATTTTTATTGCAAGCGGTTTTTTTCATTAAAATCCGCCTGTGAAAACGGACGCCTATATAAAGGGCCCATCAGGCACCGCAAAAAAACTAACCCCCGGAGATTTTCCATCGATGCCGCCAGGATGCCAAAATTTTGCAGCGTACGTGCACCGGTCCTTTATTCATTAGGTTATCAAGCTTCAAATAGAGAAAAGGTTAGAAGAGGCTTCTTCTTCACTGTCATGTTTTCAGTTTGTTGTCCTGTTTTTAGTTTTGTTTTGTTCAGTTTGGTCCTTTATGTATTTGAGACAACCAAACTTGTAGTTAAACAACTTTCATCGCATAGAAGATGTAGTTGAGCCTCCACTTGAGCTCCTCTATGAATTTTGTAGAAAAAGAAGTAGATTTGAAGGATTAAAGGTTGAAGATGAATACAAGCACATTACATGTTTGGTAAAATGTTTCAATGAATAAGCTCAACATCAAAAATCCATTGTGGCCACTAGGAAGCTAAGAAAATTATGAAAGAAATTTTCTTAGAACCCTTATGAACAGACCTACGTGATACCAGTATTGACTCATATGATACATGCTGGTTATGTCTCTGTAAACTCATTTTAAAGAAGACTTTTAGGGAATATTTGTCACCAAATTCTGTAAATCTTACAAAATTTTTATTATTGAAGCATGGACCTTCAAGCGTGGATGTACAACATGCCATGACCCGATCCTTTGTACATTCAAAATGCTGCAAATTTTGTTGAAGCATCTAAGAGACATGCGAAGATGCAAAAGATAGATGACATATTATGTCCATGTATCGGCTGCGAAAATAAGATTGCTTGGATAGATACCATAGTAATCCAATCTCATTTGGTAAAAAGCGGTTTAAAAAAACACAATATTAACAGAGCATGGTGAGTCAGATACACATGAAGTGTATAAATATGATGAGAGAGGTTCAGATGACGATAATGTTCATATCAATGATGGTAGTGACAATCAAGATGGTGATGATGATGATGAGTTCGATTGTGAGGAGATGTTGCGTCCCATTGAACCATATGTATTAACTTCCATGGGATCAAGTAAAGGTTTAATTAAAATTGTGACATTGCAAAATGCGGCGAAGAAACTATTATATGATGGATCAAACAATTATGATAAATAGTTTACTACATTGCGGGCAGTCCTAGAACTACTAAAGTTAAGGCCACACACGGATGGTCCAATTGTAGTTTCTCTGATCTTTTGAATCTTTTGGCAAAAATTCTTCCAAATCCAAATAAACTGCCCAGAAGCACTTATAAAGTGAAGAAACTTCTTTGCCCGATGGCACTAGTTGTGACAAAAATACACGCTTGCGTGAACCATTGTATTCTGTATTGCAAACATCATGAGCTCAGAACTAGATGCCCCATCTTTGGTGTCAGTAGATACAAGAAGGACTACAATAACCATTATGTTACCAACATGAGAAAAAGTCCTAGAAGAATAAGAAGTTTATTATTGGGCCCAAAGGTGATGATGATGATAGTTCTAACGATGCAGAAGGGAAGAATAAGAGAAAAATTCCTATCTCGGTGATGTGGTACCTTCCAGTAATTGATTGCTCGAAGCGTTTGTTCTCAAACCCTAGGGAGGCTGAACTTATGCGTTGGCATTCCGAGCAGCGCAATAAGAATAAAAAACATATTCGACACCCTGGTGATGTAACCCAGTGGAAAAAATTTGATATTTAGTATCCAGAATTTGTAAATGAAATCAGAAATGTAAGGTTCACATTGGGTACGGACGGAATGAATCTATTTGGTGAAAAAAGGAGTATGCACAACACATGGCCCGTGGTCTTTACAATGTATAACCTACCAACGTGGTTGTGTCACAAAAGGAAATATATTTTGTTATCTGTTCTTATCCCAGGTCCGAAACAACCCGACATTGAAATTTATTTGTTCTTGGAACCTTTAATAGAAGATATGGCAGAATTGTTGAATGAAGGGGTAAGTACATGGGATGAGTACAAGCGGGAGTATTTCACGCTAAGAGCAATTATATTCGTTATGGTGCATGAATATCCTGGACTATTTACATTATCAGGAAAAATGAAAGGGAAGAAAGGTTGTGTAAGGTGCGTGGATAGAACTGGATTTCTATACCTCACTTCATCTAGAAAGACGGTGTACATGAGACACCGGCGATTCTTGACAGATACACACAAGTATGGGAAGATAAAAGAACAACTTGATAACAAAATCGAAAAAGATACTACACCAAAACCTTACAGTGGAAAACTCGTGTTCGAAATGGTCAAGCACATTCATATTGCTTTTAGTAAGGGCAAAAAATGTAAAATAACAAAGAGAAAGAAAAGTACATCTTCGTGTGATACAACTGGCATGGCTTTCAAGAAACAATCAATTTTTTTCATGTATCTTCCGTTTTCGAAGAACCTGGAATTTTGCCATAGTATTGATTTCTGCACGTTAAAAGAATGTATTTGATAGTATCATTGGGACCTTATTGGACATGCCGAGGAAAACAAAGGATGGATTAAAATCACATGTGGACCTAGTAAATCTTGATATGGGACCAAAGCTTCACCCATTCAAAAAGGCGAACAGGAAGCATTACCTTCTCCCAACCAGCTATAACTCGACACTACAGGAAAAAAAGGCAATTTGTGAATGCTTGCAAGGGATCGAAGTGCCCACGAGTTTCTCATACAATATCCGAAAACTAGTATCAATGAAAGACTTGTCTTTATTCGGCGATAATTCTCACAATTGTCACATGATGATGACAGTGTTCCTTTTCATAGCAATAAGGGTCATCAAACCCGAGCATATAAAAGGTTTCATCACACGTTTGTGTTACTTCTTCAATGCTGTATCGCAAAAGGTGATAGCACGCGAAGATTTGGACTATTTGAAAATGTACATCGTCGAGACTATGTGCAAGCTTGAGATGTGTTTCCCACCATCCTTTTTTGATATGCAAGTACTCCTAATCATACATCTTATTGATCAGATAAAAGCATTGGGGCCACTATATTTACATCATGTGTTTCCGTTGGAAAGATATTTAGGTGTATTGAAAGGTTATGTGTGGAACCGTGCTCACCCAAATGGTTCAATTATGGAAGGATACACCACTGATGAAGTGATTGAGGGTTGAACTAATTACATCAAAGATGAAAAAAGGATAGGTGTGCTGAATCCATTGGCTATGGCGATAAAAGTTTTGAATACTACCAAAACACCTTTACCATCAAGGTCCGACTCTAGCTTTGAGCTTCTGCGAGGTCGGACAATAGGTTCGACTTGTTTTGTCAAGGTGCAACATGTTTTTTGGTAGCTCTGGTGAGCTTTGTTTTTAGCTTCGGCATTTCTTTGTTACGCATCTCGAAGCGCATGTATTCTTTCTTGAACATGTCTTGCCTTACCTCTTTGATCGTGTTGGATCCTTAGTGGTAGTCACAAAGTTCATTCCACACATCATATGCAGATCGGAGGTGTGCAACACGGTCGAAGTCGCTTTGTGTTAATCCTTGCATGATCAAGTTCCGAGTCTTGTTGTTGTTGTCGACATCTCTCAGATTTGTAGCTGTAACTTGATCATTTGATGGCACTTCGTAAGGCTTGTATAACTTCTCCCATATAGCAAATCCTTGTGCCTGGATGAAAGCCTCCATGCGTGCCTTCCAAACCTGAAAATCAATACCAGCGAACACACAAGGTTTGGCAGAGTACTTCTCCATGATGATTAGTGAAAAACACGCGCAAATCACAAAGATTAGAGCGCCATGGCTCTGATACAAATTTTAGGATCGAAGAGTGAATGGTAGATTTAAAAATCTTACGCAGCAGAAACAATTAAACCACAACCCCTTTGGCGGAAAAACGATCTGTTAAAGAAATCATGAGTGAGACTAATCTAAACGTGTTTCACCGTGACAAAAGTGATAGATATCAGAGAGAATCAAGTCACGAAGAAAACACAAGAAGAATCACTCAAATCCGTCGAGGAAAACTGAAGTTATGATCGAAAGATGAAACAAAAGTCAATCTACCCGAGAAAAAAAAACAGTTCTGGAACGCTGCAAAGAAACTCGTGTAGATCATATACCACAAATCCAATGACCGTGAAATTTTTACAGATGATAGATCATCAAGTTGTGAAGACAACAAAAAAAGAATCACGTCAATTGGATCTATAAACTCGAGTTATGATAAAACCACCGACGAAAGGTAATGCTTTCCAGAAACTCGACGAGTAAAACTTTTCTGGAACAAGTCGGACAAACAAGGCACAAAAGTTCCTTCAAACTACGAATTTTATTCAATAGAACACAAGAGGAACAGCCCAAAAGTCGTGCACCACGAGCTCTGGGCTCCCTTGCTTATATAACCAGCTCGAAAGCCAAATCAACTCAAATCAGAAACCTAATCCTACTCTGTTCACGAATCATAACTTTCCATAACTGCTTAGGATTCTTCTATACGCAGATAGAAGCAATCTTAAGACTTCCAAACACCTTGGGAACGTATCCCACATTCCTAAACAACTCAAATTCGTGACGCACATGAAATCCTATCATAACCAACTCAAATCTTTCCATATTTGAATCAAACACGACTCAGCCGCAGCCTGAGTCCATAACCTAGTCAGTTGGACCTTTCCGACAAACTCTTTATGTCCACATCTCTTCATCACGTCTCGGAACCATGGAGCCACGCCCATGCACTCCTTGCACACGTGTAAACATCTTCCAATGACGTCCATGATAACTTCACATGCATTGTTCTTGATTAAATCATGTCGCGCAACCTCCTGATCAGCTCAACCACAATTCCTCCTGAATTTGGTTGTTGGAACCTCATCTCCTCCCTGAGACTAGTCCAATGGAACCCATCATCAGCCATGTCTTGAACTCAAGCAACACCTGCACATGAATAAACAACCAATCCATACGAGCCCAAGTCCTCGACTTGACTCAAGTTAGTTCCGGACACAACACCTTACGTGAGAACCTCACATAAGCATGTTGCAAAACCACAGTAACACGATATCATCCATGTTAACCAAAAACGCACCAAAGACTTAGCAAATTAAAACTAAGCAGTCTTTCCAGAGATGTAAAGTAAGTATGAAACATTGCAAATGA
Source organism: Tuctoria greenei (assembly GCA_036927565.1). Taxonomy (NCBI): domain Eukaryota; kingdom Viridiplantae; phylum Streptophyta; class Magnoliopsida; order Poales; family Poaceae; genus Tuctoria; species Tuctoria greenei. The sequence continues at coordinate 20,971,189 of JAYESD010000007.1, read as the reverse complement.
AAAACAAAAGCATTGCGGTCAAGTTCTGAACCTTGCCAGAGAAACCCGGACTTGGAGCCGGAGCTAACAAAAGCTAGTAGAATCTAGCGCCGGAACTTACCAAAACTAGTATAACCAAGCTCCCGCCGGAGCTTACAAAACTAACAGGACCTTAATAAAAAGGTGTTTTGGTGATATTCAAAACTTTTATCGTCAAAGCAAGTGTATTCACTACAAGCCAATGTATTCAGCACACATAGTTCTTACAGGCCTCCTATGGAAGGCACTATGGTGTTCACCGTACTCAGGCAAAGATGTGGCAAAGCGGATTCTTTTGGCCCTCAATGTATGAGGATACAAAGTAATTCGTTCGAAGACGTTAGGAATGCCAAAAGCATGGAGGAATCACTGCTCGCAATGCGATGCCTCTCACTTACAATCACCAAGTAGAATTATTTGATGTGTGGGTGATCGGGGGCTGTAGATTATGTGTCCAAATCTAGAAGATTTACCATGCAAACATGTCGATGCCATGACCGCTCGGAAAATGTTTCATGAAATCATTTTCCCACGGTTTGGAACACCCCCGAATGGTCATAAGTGATGGAAGGTCTCATTTTATTGATAAGACATTCCGCTGCTTTTTGAAGGAGCTTTGGGTTAGGCATAACATTGCTACTCTATACCATCCCCAAACGAGTGGTCCAGCGGAAACTTCAAACAAACAAATCAACAATATTGTGCAAAAGAACGTCTTTGAGACGGGGTATGGGTGGATGAACAAACTACCAGATGCACTTTGGGCATACCGTACCGCCTATAAGACACCCATTGGACTATCACCTTTCCAAATTGTCTACGGGAAAACATGTCATTTACCCATAGAATTGGAACATAGAGCGTATTGGGCTATCAAGAAATGGAACATGGATCTCCACGAAGCTAGAATGTTGTGGAAAATGCAAATTTCTGAACTGGAAGGACGGAGGGATAAGGCATACCATAGTGCCAAGATCTATAAGAAAAAAACAAGAGGTGGCACGATAAAAGAATTACGGGTAAGGAGTTCAAGACTTGAGATAAAGTCCTACTTTTCGACTCTAGAGTCAAACTTTTTGGACATGGGAAACTAAAAAGTAAATGGGAAGGTCCCTATACTGTGGTAGATACTTCATCTCATGGAGCAATTACACTCCAAAATGATGAATGTCCTCTATTCAAAGTAAATGAGCACCGTCTCATGAACTTTTTAGAATCCGAAGAAAATTTGGACAAACAGTAAGACGTAGTATCAATTTGATTGACTTTAACGCCTATGCTTAGAGTTTGGTTAAATTTTCATGTCCAGTAAATGCAAACTCCAACCCTCACCGCTCCTTTCCAATCATCCCACTAACCCCATTTGGCTAAGTAAGAGAGAGGTAAAATGGAGAACATCATAAATACTTTCATAGTTAGGACTTAGGCACTTATTTTGATTCTAACATACAATGTGCCTTTGTCAAATAAAGTACAACTCACCGATGTAGGTAAGGCTGGTTGAGTCTTTCACTTCTCCATGTTTTCGTATCAAATAAAGACTGGTATAAGAACAATTGTGGTGGAGGTCTCACAGGCCTCCCAAAGTGCAACATGCCCAGACCATCATGAAAGAACAACTCAGGGCCTCGCATGAGGGACAACGAGAAGATTTGACAAAGCCATGATGGCTTGGCCCACCATTCTTTGTTAAGGCGATGGTTTGTGCTCTCTCACCTCTTATCCCTCTATACCTGATTTTTGAGTTGAAATCGATTATACATGATAATATCATTAAAAGTCAACTCATTTTAAATTAAAATGGTGTAATTTCAAATATCATATTTTGCTAGAGATTGGAATATGTCTACTTCTCATTTCAATTTCATTACCATGTTCTTGAACCACATATTAATTAAGAAAAAACATGCCATCTAAACATGCTGGAATTGAATTATAGTATTGCAATTTTTAAAGTCATCAAATTTTTGCCATCCACTCTCGTTAGAATTTAAATACCCACCAAGGCCATATGATAGAGATATTGAAAACAAAATGCATATGCCACTTTTCATTTTCATTGAACTTTGTCGAACTCTTGACCCTTTTGAGCGGCTTGCATGAAATCTTTGATAAGGAATTTCTTGTGCACTCAACCATATTCCACGGTCTTCACACATTCACCATCAAAAGATATTCCATGCAAATAGTGCAAAAATCCTCTCTGAATAAAAAGATCCACAAAAAAGAAGTAGAAGGCATGGCTATAAGAGCTCTCTTAAAACAAAAGAGAATTCAAAAAAAAAAGAAGAAATAAAGATAGAGAGAGCCTATAGGTAGCCATGCTTCATCCTGGCACAAAAAAAATTTAGAGAGAGTGATCTATTGGGAGTAACCATCACCATTCATCATCCACCATCCATAATAAGTGGACAAGAATTTCTCTAGTCATTGGTTATTGTTGCATGGTCTTCTCATGTGGATCTCGTTTTTGACTTAGTAACATTTGAGTTGCAAGTGAGCAACTTTTTATCCTTACCAAGCTCCACAAAAATCCATATTTTGTTGTAGGAAAAGAAGTGGCAACTCATGCCAAGGTGAGGACTAAACACATTGAGAGACGAGAGCATTCTTTTGAGGAGCATGGCAATATCTTTTTGACTTGTGAAAATATAGCAATTTTCAAGTTCTTGAACTACATTCAAGCCATTCCATCTCTCAAACACCCATGATGATGTGGTAGAAACATATCAAAGGTTCTTGAACAAAGGTATGTGTTGAAATGCTTTGAATACATATTTCGTACTTGTAGCTTAATTATGATATCACTTTGTTCATCTTGCCTTCACTCAAGTACGAGTAAAGGACTAAATGTGGTGGAGTATGTTGACGGGCTTTAATTTCCAAATCCGACCATCAATTCCCTGCATAAAAGCTATGGATTGGACAGCCAACATAGTGGTAGGAGTTATTTACTAACTATATCCACAAGTGTTGATGCAATTGTGTATGCAGGTGAATTATGTCCATAATTAGAGGTATTTACAGCAACCAATCTAAGAAACACACCTTCCGACCAATCAGGCACAAGCACGAGGATTCATGGGCCCACTCAGATGATAAATCCAACTAAAAATGAGGGGAATCACCCATTCCCATGATGAGGCCCCAGAAAACAGCCCCCTGGAAGAAAAACACCACGTTTGGGGCCACCTGAAAGTCGGCTGAAGTGCCAGTTTGGCCGACTAGGTAAACATGCTAAACGCGGTCAACCGCCACGTGTTGGCTCCTCATGGCTGGAGATAACGATGGCGACTGAGTCCCTTGCTTTTTTCTAACGCCAAACCAACCTTTGAAGTGTATAAATAGGGGGTAGGGGGCTCCCTCACTCCACACACCAAAAGCTGTAGTCTAGTACTCCACTTCAAAGGTGTAGCACTGCCAAAGTGCTTGGAAAATAGGGAGAGAGTGAGAAAGAGGAGGAGGCTCCGGCTTGTCGGCCTTCTTGCACTTAAGGATAGAGTTTGGGCTTGTCGAGCCCCCTCCACCTTTGTACGTCAACAACTCTTTCCATCTCATGTAAGGTACATGATTTCCATTTGAGTTCATTTATTTAATTCAAGCAAGTTAATTCCTTAGTTGCTTGTTTGTTCATCGATCTATTCATTTAGAGGCCCTAGTCTTTGCTAGAGAGGTTAGGGATGAAGTAATCGATAGCGTAGGCGTGGTGTCTAGGCTTGACGTTACCTTTGATTATCTCGTAGTCTACGGGTTGTAGAGGTAGGCGATAGGTGGTGACAGCCCTATCCGTCTGTGGTAATCCTCCACGTTCAACTACGACGTAGGTTCTTTATGGGAGTTGCCTGGCAGACTAGTGTAAGCCCGTGCCCAAAACAAGGCTCTATTGATTGACTTGCTTTGCATTAGAATCCCTTCTCTTAGGAAATCCACTCTATCCCTTGCCTACCACCAAGCTTTGTTTCCTTGGGTAAACTAGTTAGATGATTAGCACACATGCTCCTTGGATATGATACCCTTAGGAATACTCTTTAAGGGGAAGTGCTACAACGGTTTCTCCGTGAGCTGGCGGATTTTCATCTGTGATGTACCAGCTGTCAACAGGCATTTCTGGCATTGTTGACGAGGAATGGTTGTTGTTGATCTTTGAACCTTGTTCACCCTCGTATCTATTTTTCTAAATTATTCATCTTTCTAGCATCTAAACTATGGAGCAACCCACCATTCTTTCTCTATCTGCTCCTAAGGGTGAGTTCTATGAGCCCCCTCCATCGTCGAACCCCATTTGCTCAACTAGCCATGAACTCCACCCTGGCTTTATAGCCATGGTTTGGGAGCAATCGTTCTCAGGGACAGATTGTGAGAATCCCTACCATCACCTGCAGGATTTTGAGCAATTGTGTTCATGCCTTCTAATCAAGGACATGACACAAGAAACCCTTAAGTGGAAATTGATTCCCTTTTATCTCAAGGGATGAGTGAAGTACCGTTAGGAGTGCAAATGGAAAATGGAAAGAACATCAATACAATTTTTGTCTTGCATTCCTTCCACTCTCCCAAGTTGCCTCTCTAGGAAAGGAAATTCTCAACTTTCAGCAATTCGAGAAGGAATCTATAGGTGCAGCCTGGGCTAATTTCTCATTGCTAACCAAATTAGGCCCAGACTTGTCAATTCCCTAACAGGTGTCAAGACATGAGGATTCCCACATAGTAACCCCGGAACCCATACCATGTTCATCTCAAGTTGTGACTATGAAATCCTCACTTGAACCAAAGACACCAAAGGAAGAAGATATTCGACCTTCGCAGTTTCCATTATGCTTCAAATAAGATGTTTTTGAAGATTTTGGGAGTACCTCGAAGTATTATTATGGAAGTAAACCATCATTACATCCCCCACTCCTTGATTCGCCCAAAGGAAAAATCCTTCGGGAAACGATCAAGGAGATGACCTCAATCATGACTAGGGAATGGACGGCAAAGGTTGAGCTTTGACATGAAAATATTTGGGTAAACTCACTATGAGCAACCATTCGATGTCTTATTCGAGGGGTAATGGTGAACGTCCTTTATAATACCACCATTATGGGTGATCCACCCTGGGCTCCAACAAGAAAATCCTTCAGAGACTGCTATCGAAAGATCATGGAAGGATATGGGATTTTGCAAAATGTGTCTATAGGACATGAGAACATCGAGTTCTACCTTGATTTTCATGTCTTCAGAGTCCAAGACTTCGATGTAACGACAGGGCTACCCATTGAGAAATTACTCATGGACGCACCCTCAAAAGGCAGCCTGGATGTTAAATTCAAAGGGAGGAAGATTTCCATTCCCATTCTATGATCCAAGAACACATTAGCAGAACCTCCCCCAGAGAGTGAGCCAATCAAGGAAGCCGTGGCCCTTCAAATCTTAGAACTTTCTGAAAATGAAGTAGCAGAACAATTCATCCAAGAAGAGGATGAATTGCAGGAGATATTTGATTTGCCCAAAGAAGAGCCATCACAAAAACCCCTGGTTGAGTTGAAAACCGTACCACTAGGCCTATGCTATGCTTTCCTACATGGTGATGCGGAAGCTCCTGTCATCATAAGTGACAAGCTTTCATGAGATGAAACTGCCAAACTCATGACCATCTTAGAAAAGCATAGATCCATCCTAGGCTACTCACTCCAAGACCATGACGGAATTAGCCCTGCTCTTTGCAGCCATCGCATTCCCACCAACCCTCTTAGCACAATGCCTAGAGCACCTCAAAGGAGGTTGAACAATGCTATGCGGGAGGTTGTCAAGAGGGAGGTTTTGAAACTCTTGCATGCCAGGACAATTTATCCCATTCCTCATAGTGAGTGGGTTAGCCCTGTCCATGTAGTGCCCAAGAAAGGAGGAATGACGGTCGTTCAAAATGAGAGGAATGAACTCAATCCTCAGCGAACTGTCATATGGTGGAGGACGTGTATTAAATATATAAAACTCAACAAGGCATCAATGAAATATCATTTCTCATTGCCTTTCATTGATGAAATTCTTGAGCGGCTAACAAAACATTCATTCTTTTGTTTCCTTGATGGATATTCTAGTTACCATCAAATTCCATCCACCCCGATGATCAAAGTAAGAAAACGTTCACATGCCCTTATGGAATTTATGCCTATCGGCGAATGTTGTTCGGGTTGTGTAATGCACCCGCTTCGTTCAATAGATGCATGATGTCTATTTTCTCAGACATGATCGAGGAAATCATGGATTTTTTCATGGATGACTTTTCCATTTATGGAAAAACTTTTGATCATTGTCTCGAGAACCTAGACAGGGTCTTACAAAGATGCCAAGAGAAGGACCTGGTGCTAAATTGGGAAAAGTGTCTTTTTATGGTACGTGAAGGCATCGTCCTAGGATACTTGGTGTCCGAAAGGGGGATGGAGGTGGACAAAGCCAAAATAGAAGTTATTGAAAAGCTTCCACCTCCCACCAACATTAAGGGTATCCGTAGCTTTTAAGCCATGTGGGGTTCTACCAATGATTTATCAATGATTTTTCCAAAATCGCTAGACCCCTCACTAACCTATTAGCTGAGGATGTGCCCTTTAATTTCGTTGATGAGTGTCACCAATCTTTTGACATCCTCAAGAGGGCACTCATCACAGCTCCAATCATTCAACCCCCTGATTGAATGCTGCCATTTGAAATTATGTGTGATGCTAGTGATTATGCCGTTGGAGCGGTCCTTGGCCAATTCAAGGATAAGAAGCATTATGAAATAGCCTACGCTAGCAAGACTCTATCAGGATCTCAACTTAACTATGCCACAACTGAAAAGGAGCTCCTAGCAGTTGTCTTTGCTATTGATAAGTTTAGATCATACTTGGTTGGAAGAAAAGTCATAGTCTACAAAGACCATGTTGCTTTAAAATATTTGCTCAACAAGAGAGATGCTACACCTAGGCTAATCCAATGGATTCTCCTACTGCAAGAGTTTGACCTGGACATAAGAGATAAAAAGGGAGTAGAGAATTCTATCACTGATCATCTCACATGTATGGAAACCCCAAATACACTGGACATACCTATCAATGATTTCCTACGTGATGATATGTTGCTCCAGGTGACCGACTCTAACCATTGGTATGCAGACATCATGAACTTCATGGTTACGGGGGATGTACCACCAGGACAAGATAAGAAAAAGCTCATTTTTGAGAATCGACATCACCTGTGGGATGAACCATACCTCCATAGGGTATGTTCCGATGGGCTTCTTAGAAGGTGCGTCCCAACAGGCCAAGGGACCAAAATCATCGAAAGATGCCATGCGGCTCCCTCTGGCGGGCACTACGGTGTTTACCGTACTCAGGCAAAGACCTGGCAAAGAGGATTCTTTTGACCCTCAATGTATGAGGATATAAAGGAATTCGTTCCAAGATGTTTGGGATGCCACGAGAATGCCAAAAGCATGGAGGAATCACTACTCGCAATGCGATGCCCCTCACATACAATCGCCCAGTATAATTATTTGATGTGTAGGGGATCGACTTCATGGGACCCATTCAAAAGTCCTATGATTGCGAGTATATTCTTGTGGACATAGATTATGTGACCAAATGGTTAGAATAATTGCCATGCAAACATGCCGATGCCAAGACCGCTCGGAAAATATCTCATGAAATCATTTTTCCACGGTTTGGAACTCCCTGAATGTTCATAAGTGATGGAGGGTCTCATTTCATTGATAAGACATTCTAGAGTTTTCTGATGGAGTTTGGAGTTAGGCATATTATTGCTACTTCGTACCATCCCCAAGCAAACAGCCAAGCAGAAACTTCAAACAAACTAATCAACAATATTTTGCAAAAGACCGTCTTTGATATGGGGAATGGATGGAAGAACAAACTACCCGATGCACTTTAGGTACTCCGTACCACCTTTAAGACACCCATTTGAATGTCACCTCTCCAAATTGTCTACGGGAAAACTTGTCATATACCCATAGAATTGGAACATAGTGCGTATTGGGCTATCAAGAAATGGAACATGGATATCCACGAAGATGGAAAGTTGCAGAAAATGCAAATTTCTAAACTGGAAAGATGGAGAGATAAGGCGTACCATAGTGCCAAGATCTATAAGGAAAAAACCAAGTGGTGGAATGACAAAAGAATTACGCCTAAGGAGTTCAAGTCTGAAGATAAAGTCCCTTTTTGGACATGGGAAACTAAAAAGTAAATGGGAAGGTCCCTATAATGTGGTAGATACTTCATCTCATGGAGCAATTACACTCCAAAATGATGAAGGTCATCTATTCAAAGTAAATGGGCACCGTCTTAAGATATTTTAGAACTCAAAGAAAATTTGGACAAAGAGGAAGATGTAGTCAATTTAATTGACTTTCATGCCTATCCTTGAAGTTTGATTAATTTTCCATGTACAATAAAGAAAACTCCAACCCTCACCACTCCTTATTAATCATCCCACTATCCCCATTTGACTATGTAAGAGAGAAGTAAAATGTAGAACATCATAAATACTTTCCTACTTAGGACATAGGCACTTATTTTGATTCTATCATACAAAGTGCCTTTGTCAAATAAATTGAAACTCACTGGTGTAGGTAAGACTGGTAGAGTCTTTGACTTTTCCATGTTTTCACATCAAGTAAAGATAGGTAAAAGAAAAAGTGTGGGGGAGGTCCCACAGGCCTCCCAAAGTGCAACACGCCCGGACCATCATGAAAGAACAATTCAGGGCCTCGCATGAAGGACAACGATAATATTTTACCAAGCAATGATGGCTGGGACCACCCTTCATCATGAAGGTGATGGTTTGCGCTCTCTCACCTCTTATCCCTCTATACCTGATTTTTGAGTTGAAATTGATTATGCATGATAATACATTAATATTCAACTCATTGGAAATTAAAATTGTGCAATTTCATATATCATATTTTGCTAGAGAACGGAATATGTCTACTTCTCATTTGAATTTCATTACCATGTTTTTGAACCACGCATCAATTTACGAAAAACATGGCATCTAAGTATTTAATTGGTGTCATATGGTACGTGAGTGAAACCTGGAAATTCTCCATGCTGGAATTGAATTTTGGTATTGCGATTTTTAATGTCATCAGATTTTTGCCATCCCCTCTCATTGGAATTTAAATGCCCACCAAAGCCAATGATAGAGATATTGAAAACCACATGCATATGACACTTTGCATTTTCATTGAACTTTGTCAAACTCTTGGCCCTATTGTGTGACTTGAATGAAAGCTTTGATTAGGAATTTCTTGCGCACTACATCATATTCCATGATTTTCTTACATCCACCATCAAAAGATACTCCATGCAAATTTTGTAAATTCCTCTCTCTATAAAAAGGTGCATAAAAAGGAGTAGAAGGCATGGCTATATGTGCTCTCCCTCCCCAAAAAGAGATAATTCAAAAAAAAAATAAAAAAAGGAAAAGAGAGAGCCAATAAGTAGCCTTGCTTCATCCTTGCACATAAAAAATATAGAGAGTGATTAATTGGGAGTCATCATCACCATTCATCATCCACCATCCATAATAAGTGCACAAGAATTTCTCTAGTCATTGGTTTTTGTTGCATGGTCTTCTCATGTGGATCTCGTTTTTGACTTAGTAACATATGAATTGCAACTGAGCCACTTTTTATCCTTACCAAGCTCCAAAAAAAGCCATATTTAGTTGTAGGAAAAGAAGTGGCAACTCATGCCAAGGTGAGGACTAAACACATTAAGAGACGAGAGCATTCTTTTGAGGAGCATGGCAATATATTTTTGACTTGTAAAAATATAGCAATTTCCAAGTTTATTTTAGTAGGAGGAGTCCAGGTGAGGTACATTCAAGCTGTTCCATCTCTCAAACAACCAAGATGATGTGCCAGCCACATATAAAATGTTATTGAACAAAGTTATGTTTTGAAATGTTTTGTACACATATTTCTTACTTGTATCTGAATTATGATATAACTTAGTTCTTCTTGCCTTCCGTCGAGGACAAGTAAAGGACTAAGTGTGGGGGAGTTTGTTGACAGTCCTTAATTTCCAAATCCGACCGTCAATTCCCTGCATAAAAGCTATGGATTGGACAACAAACATAGTGGTAGGAGTTATTTACTAACTATCTCCACAAGTGTTGGTGCAATTGTGTATGCAGGTGAATTATGCCCATAATTAGATGTATTTACAGGGACCAATCCAAGAAACACACCTTCTGACCAATCAGGCGCAAGCACGAGGAATGTTTGGCCCACTCGGAGGAGAAAACCAACTAAAAATGAGGGGAATCACCCATACCCATGAAGGGCCCCCACAAAACAGCCCTAAGAAGAAAAACACCACGCTTGGGGCCACCAGAAAGTCGGTCGAAGTGCCAGTTCATCAGATTAGGTAAACACGCCAAACGCGGTCAACTGTCACGTGATGGCTCCTCGCAGCTTGGATATAACGATGGCGACTTAGTCCCTTGGTATTTCTGGCGCCAAACGACCATTAGAGGGTATAAATAGGGGGTAGGGGGCTACCTCACTCCACACACCAATAGCTTGAGTCTAGTACTCTACTCCTAAGGTGCAGTGCTGCCAGAGTTTTTAGAAAATAGGGAGAGAGTGAGAAAGAGGAGAGGGAGGAGGCTCCGGCTTGTCGGGCTTCTTCCACTTAAGGATAGGTTTTGGGCTTGCCGAACCCTCTCCACCTTTGTACCTCAACAGTTCTTTCAATCTCAAGTAAGGTACATGATATCTATTTGAGTTCATTTATTTAATTCAAGCAAGTTAATTTCATAGTTGCTCGTTCGTTCATCGCTCTATTCATTTAGAGGCCATAGTCTTTTTAGAGAGGTCAGGTAAGTAATCGATAGTGTAGGCGTGGTGTTTAGGCTTGACGTTACCTTTTATTGTCTCATAGTCCACAGGATGTAGAGATAGGCGGTAGGTGGTGACTATCCTGTCCGTCCGTTGTAATCCTCCACATTCGACTACTACGTAGGCTCTTTGTGATAGTCGCCTGGCAGACCAGGGTAAGCCCGTGCCCAATACAAGCTGTTATTGATCGACTTACTTTGAATTATAACCCCTTCTCTTAGGAAATCTACTCTATCCCTTGCCTACCACCAATATTTGTGTCCTTGGGTGAACTAGTTAGATGATTAGCACAAACGTTCCTTGGATTTGATACCCTTAGGAATAATCTTTAAGGGGAAGTGCTACATCGGTTTCTTCATGCGCTTGCAGATTTCCATCTGTGACGTACCAGCCATCAACCACCATCATGTTACCTAGTTCACATTATAAAAAAAATCCATAATCAATGTACATGGTTCTTCTCAATCCCATTTAAGAAATGTGAGGCAAAAATGTAAAGTACTCTTCTCAACTCTCTTCATTACATCCTGAGTGACAAAGTAGGGCATACAAGTCTAGTTAACTCATACTCATGGGTTTGCCATCAAATTGACACAAGCATGCAAGTTAGAAATAAAACATTTCAAAACTGGGATCAAAATTTTCAACGGCACTTGCCTTGCACTGATGCCTGGTTTGGATCATGTGCTTCAAAGTTCTAGTGTTGAAGGTCCTCATATGTATCCTCTTTAGCATTTCCTTCTATTTCATGAGACACACATGCAAAACAAACATTGCAATCAATAAAATATTCACATATTAATCGATATGCCATGATGTGCATGCATGAGGTGATTATGGTATAATACATGTTGCTAAGTCACTACTATTGCTTACTAACTTGTTGCAACTAGGCTTTAAGTGTTCGAGTGAGTTTTGGGTCATTTCTAGAGAATTTGTGACATTTAGGGATTTCTGGAATTCAGACACCAGACCAGTCTGCACTTGTTCCAGACAAGTAGGCTCGGGCCGCATTAGACTGCTACAAAACCGGACTAGTTCGTGGCAGCCTAACGAATTTCACGATTTTATGCTAGAGCATGACCTGATTCCAGTAGTGGGTCAAGGTCAACATGGAAGGTTGGATTTAGGGTAATTACCAAGAGTGCAACAAGTAAACGCTCGTAGATGGAACATGGCACGAAACTCCGACGTCTAGACCCGTTGATGACAAAGGTGGTGGCATGACGCAGACGAAGAATTTAATGATGATGTGTTGACAAAGAAGAACGCAGCAGCGACGATGATCTTGGTAGCTGCTCCTTCCTCCTCCTTCCTTCTCCTTCACTTCCTTCTCCTTCCAACCTTGCAACTAGTGCTTCCTTCCTTGGACGGCATCTCTTGGTTCAACGGTAGGGGCGTTGGGGCTTTTTCTACATGGGCAGAGGTTATGGGAGGGACGTGGATCCTTATATAGGGGAGGAGAGGTGGGGTCTTGAGGTGGAATCCCAATGGGAATCGGTGGGGACGATTTTGGTCCATGGTGGGGTCCCACTTGGGCTTTATTAGGGTGGAGCACGATGTCTTCAGGTTTATTTCCCTCAAACACAAACAAAACCGTCGTGGAGAAAAATTGGAATCCAAATCAAATCCCTAGATACCGGACGAGTCCGTTTTATACCGAACAAGTTCATTTTACTTTCTGATAGCACACCGAACTCATTCATTTTAAACCGAACAAGTCCATTTTCTCTTTGAGGACACACTGGACTAGTCCGTGTTGGAGCAGACAAGTCCACTGTCCTACAGCGAAAAGGGGCTTGGGCTTCATTGAGTGCATCCGGACAAGTCTAAAGTTGAACAGTACGCACACCGGACTAGTCTAGACAAAATGGACAAGTCTACACTAGGAAAAGTTCCTGATTTAAGTCTGTGCAAGCTGTGTACAACGAACTAGTCCGGGCTATGTCCGAACAAGTCTGTTGTCTAGTTCAGTATTCTTGTCATCTTTGCTTCTAATTTCTTTTAATCTTGTTCCCTTTTGTATTGTTTCATGTTTAACGTGTGTGGAAAAAAGTGCAAAACATGATGATGAAAATGAGGGTGTTACAAACCTACCCCCCTTAATATGAATCTTGCACTCGAGATTCGACAAAGTAGTGACGAGGTGAGGGAATTCCTTCTTGAGGTTGTCTTCACGCTCCCATGTAGCCTCAGTGAAAGTGCGTCTAGGCACACCCTTGTGGGTTTTGGATGATTGATGACAAACGAGAGAGATCTTATTCAAGTTTGTTGAGATGAGAGCAGGTTTCAGAGAATTGAACTAAAGGTAAAAAATTATGAAAATGAATTTCATGAAAGGGAAGAGCACAAGTGAACAAAAGGTGCAAAAAGGTGAAAAGATGAGAATCAAGATAGGGAATAAAACACGTGAAGAAAAGATGCAAAAGTAGTCCTAAATGTGTAGGGTGTGTGTGAGAGACACACCCTCAAGAGCTCAAGCCGTTGCGGAAAGAATTAGGGCTATACCACAATTTAAGTTGCAGGAATAAAGGACTAGTACGGCCCAGAGAGGAATATTTCAGTATCTCACAGTATCACAATAGGACTAGTTCGGTTTCACAAAGGACTAGTCTGTTCTATCACAGTACCTCATAGAGGACTAGTCCGGTCTCATAGCAGACTAGTCTGTTTTCTAACAGTTGCAAAAGAGGACTAGTTTGGATGTTGAGAGGACTAGTCTGATAACCATTCTGGACAAAAACGGACTAGTCCGGTCCATAATGAACTAGTTCGGTATACTCACAAAAGTTAGGGTTTCTTAGTGTGCTGCACTTTTCTATGCATAAATCACTCAGCACAACGGACTAGTCTGGTCCATAACGGACTAGTCCGGTCATCGGGATCCAAACGATAACTTTTCTAAATGTCTATAAATAGGTGATCCACAACCTCATAACCCCAAACCAAGAACCCTAGCGGCGCCACTACATCCAAGAGCACAAAAACACTCCTCTCCACACATTCTTAGGCCCGAAGAGTCAAATATTTGGGAGTTGGCAATTGTGAAAGGAATATTGAGAATATTATCGACTTTGAGCTCTTGGGTTTTATTTCTCACACACTCCTTTCGATTATTGTGTAATTATTTGAGTGTGTTGATCTGTATTTTCGTTTGTAATCTTATGGGAGCCCTCAGCGTGTGAGGTTGACCCATAAACTCTGTGATCACCCGTGATAGTGGAATAAAGTCATCCTTGTGTGGTGACTTGACAAGGGAAAAGGGTTTGAAGAGACCCGACTCTGTGTGGGCTTCCTCAACGAGGATTGGATCTCTTTCGTGAGATCGAACCTCAGTAAAAATCGTTTGTCTCGTCTGATCTTAATTTATACTTTTCATTATCATCACTGTTAATCTAGTATTCCACGTGCAAATCATTCACCATTAACACTTGCTAGAGTTGTTAGTACATTTTACTACCTTTCGCTGTGAGAGATTCGAAGGAAACATATAATAGATCTCAATTTGACAGTTGTGGTTATACACATCGGACTAGTCCTTACTCCTATCAGACTAGTTCATCCTTCTTGGTTTTAACAGTTTTGCTAGGTCCTTCAGGAAAAAATTGAAAAGCCTATTCACCCCTCCTCTAGGCCACATTCAATTGGTATCAGAGCAGGCTCTCTATCTATGAGACTCACCTCTTAGAGATCAAATGGCCTCAGAGAAGAACATTCAGATCCCAAAGGTGTCCAACACCGAAGATGAACATGACACAAAGGCATTCGATATTCTCAAGGAGAACAAACACGATGATGAAAGAAGTGTGTAAACTCAAGTCGCTTCTACAGAAGAAACTTCTAAGAAAAAAGGGCAAGAAAGAAGACGAGGAGCTGGCAGGGAGCGGTCGTCAAGACTACTCCCGATATCCATAATTATGATCGTCTTTGTCGGTACACTGCGCACCAGAAACCCTTTGGGACTACAAAGAGCACAAAGGAACTCCACCTATCTTAGTTAAAGACCTTCGAAGGCTCCATGTGTCCTACGAAATCGGACCTACCTCTCTTCTATGGTTAGTCCCAGTGTCACCACGTGGATCACAAAACCGGAGCTACATCCCATACATGGGAAAGCTCCGCACTAGATACATGTGTGGCACTCCCGGACCTAACCCCCGACAGAGGGAAGCTCCGGTACCGACATGTGTACAACAGCACCGGACCTATTCGTCCATGATAGTAAGCTCCGGAGCTGCCACGCGTCCAGCCACCGGACCTTCAACCTCAACAAGCAGACTGGTGGACCTCCAACGGCTCGGACCTTCAAGGAACATTAAAGACTTCAAGACCCAATTAAGTGTCATTAATGTTGTCTTAATGACAAACTATCGGAGGGCCCTTAATACCAGTAACGCCACAATCAAGGTGTGTTACCATGCTATTAAGGGTAATTAAGCATATTAAATATGTATTAAGCATCAGTAACTGCCAGGGCCACATGTCGGGCCAGGCTGACGATGTAACGGCCATCCCTTGTATTATAAAAGGACTGGACGAGCAATACACGGGGGACACGTCCACACGCGCCTAAGGCTCTCAGACACTCTGGTCTCTCACATACAAGCGCTCAGACGCTCAACACAACAACAACTCACACCCGTGGAGTAGGGTACTACGCTCAGGTGGCCCGAACCACGTATATCCCTGTGTCAAATCACCACCTTCTTCTGAATCTCTGCGCGCCCACAACCAAACTTAGAACTCCACGGGCTGCCAATGGTAGTACCAGGAGAATTGCTGGAATCACACTCAAACAGTTGGCGCGCCAGGTAGGAGCGCCTGAGATTCAAAGATGGTGAATTCTGCTGCTGGATCGTCCAATGGCAACCTTGTTGTGCAACCATCTAGAGGCAGCCCCTCCAACATGCAGCAGCCAGCAGGTGCTGTGGCTCTAGCAGGAGTAATGCCACCACCGCCACCGTCCGCACCAGTGAATCAAGCTGGACAGCGAGATGGGGCGTCCGTGTCAGTCACTGCATCGGCGAACAACAAACCCGAACATGTGCTTCATGCTACACGTGCTCTCCTCCAATGTCCACCGCCTACAGGTGCATCCCAGGGTGCAATGGAGCAGTGGAGAGCTGATGTGGATCATTTAGTTGCAGCAGCAGCAGATCGCATCAGCAATCAAGGTCCTCCCCCCTCGGGGCGGGCCCAATCGCAGCATCGGACCTTGTCGGGTAGACTCAGTCCACATGCTTTAAAGTCTAGGAGGCGTGCTGCGTCTAAACAGGCGACGTCGCTGCTTTCCTGGGCGCGACGTACTCATACGATAACGAGGCTTTCGACTCATGACCTCCAGGCGGAGCTCGGTCGTCGCTGCCGTCAACAGGACGGTCCGGTCCAGATCGAGCGTGCTCACGAGAAGCGAGAGGCTCGGGACAGCCCTGCCCCTGAGGGAGTAGGAGGAGGCTGTTCTTCATTGGCCATGCACCTAGGCATAATCAGATGGCCGCAGAAGTTCTGGCCTCATCTGCCAATGAAATTTGACAGGACGGTTAATCCTGCTGAAATTTGACCGCTATCCTTGCGGCTGGGGGCAATGATGCTATTATGGCTAATTATTTCCCTGTGGCTTTGACCGGGACCGCCGTGTCTTCGTTCATGAGTCTTCCGCCTGACTCCATCAGTAGTTAGGTGGAGTTGTGCCAACAGTTCACCACCAATTTCGGGAGTTCATACACCCGACCAGGCACAAAACTGGACCTTTTTGCTGTCAAGAAAAAAGGGGGAGAGTCCTTACGATCTTTCATCCAGAGGTTCTCCCAGGAATGTAATACCATTCCTTCTATCTCAAGCGCTTCTGTTATTGTAGCATTCAGGCAGGGCACTCGAGATAAGAAGATGTTGGAGAAGCTGGCAACCAAGGAAGTCAACAGCGTCACGAAACTCTTCAGCTTGGCAGACAAGTGTGCCAAGGCTGCGGAGGGCCGTGAAATGCACTCCCAACCACCTCCGGAGGCCAACAAAAAGTCCTCCATGAGTGAAGCCACTACCTCCAGAAGTGGCAAGAAGAAGAAAAAGTCCAACAGCAAGAAGAAGCCGTCGGCCGGCACACCTACTGCTGCAGCTGCTGCAGCTCCGGGTGGCTGGGGGCCACGCCCCTAGAAACGACCCCGGCCATCGACTGAAGACGGTGTCAGCTTAAAGATGTGGTGTCCCATACACAAAACGGACAGCCACAACTTGGAAAACTGCCGAGAGGTCCAGAACCTCGCCGAGCGCTACGACAAGCGCCAGGATGAAGCTCCTTTCTGTCAAAGGGAAGGAAAACAAAAAGCCTAAGCTCTGGCTGAAGAGGAGTTAGGCTTTTAGGACCCCAAAAAGGTCTTGACGGCTGTTTACACCTCTGTTGATGATGACTCTGACGTCTTTGACAACGAGCATCGAAAGACCATGAACACCATCTTCGGTGGTTCGTGGGACATCACCTCCCGTCGTGTCCTCAAGACAATGCGGCGGGACAAGGCCTCTGTAGCTCCCACCGCTAGGGCGGAGCCTCATAGGAAGTGGATGGATACTGCCATCACCTTTGATGCTTCGGACTGCCCTAGGAACATGATCAGAGATAGTCAACTTCCATTGATGGTATCTCCAACCATCAACAACATTCAGCTCCACCACGTAATGGTGGACGGAGGTTCGGGGTTGAACCTCATAAGCTTCGAAGCCTTCTTCAAGCTTCAGCTCCGACCTTCGGATCTTCACCCCTCACGACCTTTCTTCGGAGTAGGTCCAGGGGCCATCACTCCACTCGGCGCCATTACTCTCCCGGTGACCTTCGGGACTCGGGAGAATTACAGGACCGAGAAGTTGGTGTTCAACGTGGCGCATATCAACTTACCATTCAATAACATCTTGGGCAGGCCAGCCTTGTACAAATTCATGGCTGCTTCTCATTATGGATACTTGGTGTTGAAGATGCTAGAACCCTCATGCATTCTCCAGATCCGCGGAGATCGCACCGCCGAAGTTACTACTCTGGAAAAACTCCACGCACATGCTACAACGCAGGAGGAAGAATCCGGAAAGGAGCAAGCTCTAAAACCTCTGAGCATTCATCATCGAGGCTCAACCTCTGCACCTCGTGTGCAACCAAGCGACGACACCGACATTCCCGTCAAAGTCGTCCAAATTGGTTCTGATGCCGCTCAGACTACTCGTATGTCGGGAGGTCTGAACGACAAATAAAAACTTGCGCTCATCACATTCCTCCGGGCTAATGTCGACGTGTTTGCCTGGCAACCGTCACAAATGCCTGGGATACCTAGGGGAGTGATTGAGCACAATGTGAATATTTTTCCCGACGCTCGGCCTGTACATCAGAAGTCTCAGAAGAATTCAGTAGAGCGACAAAACTTTATACGTCAAGAAGTGAAAAATTGCTCGAAGCTGGATTCATCCGGGAAGTCTTCCACCCAAAATGGCTGGCAAACCTAGTTGTTGTACCTAAGGCCGGTGGGAAGCTTCGGATGTGTATCAACTACACTACACGGAAAAAGGCATGTCCAAAGGATCCATTTCCACTACCTAAAATAGATCAGATAGTGGATTCCACCTCTGGGTGTGAATTATTGTGTTTCCTAGATGCATATTTTGGGTATCACCAAATCAGAATGTCCAGGGAAAATGAAGAGCATACTTCCTTCATCATAGTAGATGGATTATACTGTTACACTGCCATGCCATTCGGTCTCAAAAATGCTGCTTTAACGTTTGTGTGAGCTATGTAGAAAACTTTTGGAGAGCTCATTAGAGATGTAGTGGAAGTGCACGTCGATGACATCGTCGTCAAGATCAAGAACAAGGAGTCATTACTTGACACCTTGCAAGCTGTCTTCGACAAGTTGTGAATCACACGCACAAAGCTGAACCCAGACAAGTGTGTCTTTGGGGTTAGCTCTGGAAAGCTCCTTGGATTCTTGGTGAACCACTGAGGAATAGAGGCGAATCCGCCAAAGATTAAATCTATTGAATACATGCGGCCACCAACCCGCATAAAGGATGTCCAGAAGCTGACTGGATGTCTAGCTGCCCTCAGCCGGTTCATCTCGAGGCTGGCGGAACGGGCGCTACCCTTCTTCAAATTATTGAGGAAGTTCGGACCATTCCAATGGTCTGAAGAAGCAGAAAAGGCTTTCCAAGAGCTAAAGCAGCTCCTCACCACTCTACCAACTTTGGTAGCTCTGAATCCTGGTGAGCCACTTTTACTTTACATTTCGACAACTGACGAAGTTGTTAGTATGGTCCTGGTTGCAGAAAGACCAGAACCATCTCCAGTTCAGGAAGCCAGACCCCTCCGGGAGGGTCCAGAGCTACCTGAAGGTGAGTTTGGGTCACAGCCCCCAGACCAGGATCCTCGAGGCAAGACGCTAGAGGATCAAACTCCTTCAAATGAAGGAGTTACAGTTTCTGAACAAGAAGATCCGGATCCTTCCAGGAAGGTCCAGGTCACTTCAGAAGAAGCTTCGGGTTCCTCTAGCAAGAACCTGGAGGTCCCCAAAGAAGGTCTGGACCCCTTCGGGAGGGTTCAGGTTGATGAGGAGGTAGCTTCGGGCCCCTCCGGGAGGGTTCGGACAGTACAACGCTTGTTGTACTTCATTAGTGAAGTGCTTCATGAGGCCAAGACTCGGTACTTAGAGGTTCATAAGCTTCTCTATGCAGTTCTTATCGCCTCTAGGAAGCTTTGCCACTACTTCTAAGCTCAAAAAATTTTAGTGGTAACCTCTTATCCACTATGTGCAATCTTGCATAACCCTAACTCTACTGGAAACATTGCAAAGTGGGCAGTGGAATTGGCCGAGTTCGATTTTGAATTCATCCCAATACAATCGATCAAGAGTCAAGAATTGGCAAACTGTATGGCGGAATGGACCCCCTCTCAATCAAATCCTTGGAGCCCCAGTGAGCATAAGCCAGAACCCAAGGTTCCGGTCTTCACCGAGCCTCACTGGACTCTCTACTTCGATGGCTCCATGCAGAAGTAGGGGGCCAGAGCTGGAATCCTTCTCCTCTCTCTGACCGGGGAGAAGGTCAAATACATGGTTCACCATGAATTCAAGGCGACCAACAACATGGAGGAGTATGAAGCACTAATCTATGGGCTCAAGGTGGCACTATCATATGGTGTCAAGCAGCTGTTGGTGAAGGGTGATTCGCAACTCATTATAAAACAACTCAAAGGTGAATGATGCTGCAACAACCCTCAATTAGCTGCATATCTACTTGATGTCCAGAAGCTTCAGAAGGTTTTCGAAGTCCTGGATCATTGCCATGTTCAGCGTCTCAACAACGCTGAAGCTGACGAACTCTCGACAAAAGCTTCAACTGGAGCTACGGTTCCTGATGGAACCTTTGTCCGGAAATTGTCAAGACCAACAGCTCAGCCTGCCGAACTGAGTGAAGGGGGTGAGACTAGCACCTCGAAGCTGGTGGTCCCGATGGCCCTGTTACCATGGCATCCATCGAGGGTCGTAGGTGCTGCAGGAAGCTCCGAGCAACCCTGCACGCAAGACTCAGAAGCTCAAGTTAGCTCTGATGCATGGATCTTTGAGATCCGAGGCTACTTGAAAGACAACATCCTTCCTGAAGACAATGTATCTACTGACCGGATAGTCAGATTGGATAAAAGATATACACTGGTAGAAGGGGATCTCTACCGTCGTGGTGCCAACGATGTCCTAATGCAGTGCATTACAAGAGAAGAAGGTTGCGATCTCCTCGCGTAAATACATGGAGGTGAGTGTGGGAACCACGAGTCTTCCCGCACGCTGGTCGGTAAAGCCTTCCGGCATGGTTTTTACTGGCCTACAGCACTCCAAGATGCAACCGAGCTAGTGAAGAAATGTGAAGCATGCCAGTTCCATGCGAAGCAAATTCACAAACCAGCTCAACCTCTACAAAGGATACCTCCTACATGGCCATTCGCTTTGTGGGGGATGGATATCTTAGGACCTTTCCCAAGAGCCGTCAGAGTTTACAAGTTCCTGTACATCGCAATCGACAAGTTCACCAAGTGGCCGGAAGCAACTCCAGTTGTGACAATAAACAAACAATCAGCTATCAATTTCCTGCAGTCCATAGTATGCAGATTTAGAGTCCCAAACAAGATCATAACTGAAAACGGGACCCAATTCACAAGCTTTGCATTCCAAGGATATTGCAAGGACCTCGGCATCCAAGTAACCTACGCTTCCATAGCTCACCTAGCAAGCAATGGCCAAGGTGAGAGAGCAAATGTAGAAATCCTAAAACGACACAAGAAGCGCACATATGAGCGCCTGAAAACACATGGAGCCATCTAGATTGAAGAGCTTACGCCCACCCTGTGGGCAAACAGGACAAATCCAAACCGGTCAACTGGAGATACACCTTTCTTCCCGGTGTACGAAGCTGAAGCAATCCTTCCTCCAGAAATCACCTTGGGGTCACTCCGGGTCCGGACCTTCGACGAAGCCATGCAGGACCAGCTCCGGCATTAAGACCTTGACCTTATGGAAGAGGGAAGGTGCCAAGAAGCTGTTCAAAATGCACGATACCACCAAGCGCTCTAGTGCTATCACCAAAGGCATGTGCATAACCGACAGTTCGAGGAAGGCGATCTGATGCTATGGAGAATACAAACTCGAGAAGAGTTAAACAAACTTTCCCCCAGTTGGGAAGGACCATTTCGAGGATGCGTTCGCTTGGCAACCGAGGATGGGACACCGCTCCCTAATCCTTGGAACATTGAGCACCTCCGTAAGTTATACACTTGACATCACGGAGGTGAGTCGGTAGTTACATATGATATATGTTATAGTGTCATTGTACAGAGTCGGGTAGCTCCTCCGGGAGAACAGTTGGACCTTTCTCGGATGGTCCGCAAGTTTCAGGCAACACTTGACACAGTCTCAGAACTAAAAGTGTAGCTAGTTACCCTGGGTCAAACAAGAAACGTAACACACTTAGCCTTGTTCCGTACCCTAAGAGTGTACTTGTTTCCCTGTACCCTGGACCTATAATGCGAGACATCATTATGTGAAAACAGACTCCACATGCATTTATTTTGTACAGGCTCAATGTTTTTTATTTTTCTCTTTCTTGACTATAACAAAGTTGTGCAATTCTCAAGAAACTTTAGCTCGAACAATTCATGTATAATTCAAGTCGCTTTGTTAACTCTTTTGGGTCTTAACATTGTTGAATGGCCTACTCGCCTGAACGCCAAGCCAATCTAGGTCCGAAGTGTGCTATCGACTTAGCCTGGTCTAGCACCCTAAGTACGCCACTCTACCTGCACCCCGGCAGGCCTGAGTAAGGTGAGTCCAGAAAAACAATCGGACCTGGAGAAAATAAGAAAATGCACTTGATTGTATATAGAATTATGGTCGACCTAAAGATTTCTTTCGGGAATAGTGAGCCGCAAACAAGTTATAGATAAGAATTGGATTTTACTGTTTTTCTTGACTTCAGTGTGCAGGAAAAATAAAAATATCATGATGATGGTGGATGATGCCAGAGCTATCAAAGCTTCGATATCCCCTAAGGTGGCCTGTTGTCATTGGTTTAAACATTGATAGTAGGCATCGCCAGAGCTACCATGTTCTGGCAAATCCAGGGAGCTAGCCGTCAACGTGAAGGAAAGATGATAGAAGGACAACCTAATGGGGTCTACTGTCAACACTCTATATGTTGACAGTGGACACTGCCGGAGCTACTAAGCTCCAACAACCCGAGAGGACCAGCTGTCGACGTTCTACGTGTTGACAATGGTAGCTGACGGAGGTACTAAGCTCCGAAAACCTCAGGGGGCCCTGCTATCGGTGACTTTGGACCCTCTAGAAGTTTGAAGCACTCAAGTCTTCAACAAAATGTTACATCCTCTTGGTACATGTCCACAATCAAATTTTGTACATCTACCAGGGGGGCCAAGTGAGACAAAGGTTGAAGACAAAAAATGAAATTCCTAAATTTTTTGGATTTCATTCATCTGAGGACAAGAGATTACAAAATTGGAGAAAAGAAGAGAAGATACAAGTGGAAGCTACAATGAGAAAGTCCTAGATCCTACGGAAGAACGAGGCAACCTACTGGGCAACCTCCGACACGCTGGCCTTGATAGCATCTCCCTCTCCATCGATGGGACCTTTAAGCACCAGATCTAATGGGAAGTGAGGATCCCGACTTGTGTAGCACGTTAGCATGTACTCTGCGACATTTTGCACAAGGGATTTCCCTTCAGTTTCCAACTGATCCGCGATGACATCGCCCATCTTGTTGAGTTTGCTGCCCGCCAAGCTCAATGCCTTCAACGCCTGGTCCACCTTCGGCTCCGGATTGTCCGGACGCACGGGACTAAAATCCAGCGGCATTAGCGCGTCATTGGCTTTGCCCAAGAAGTCCCATACTTGTTGGGACTCCTCAGCCCTTGAGCCTCGCACCTCTTCCAAGGACCTCTTGGTCGCCTCAAGCTCTGAACCCTCCCGTGCAAGGTGCTCGACCTCTTTGGCGTGCTGCTAATTCTTTTCAGCAACTTGCCTTTCGAGTTTAGCAAGCTCCTGTTCCCAGACGTGGATCTTGTTCCGGCGGTCGACTAGGTCTCTCTCCCGGCCCCACACTTTCTTCTCCTTGGCAGCAACTTCATTCTCCCTCTTGTTGAGGTCTTGCCCCCGCTGCCAGGCCTTCTTCTCCTCGCTCGCAGAGCTCTTCCAGCTTCTTGGTGCGCTCCACGAGGCTCTTGTCACCCAGAGCCAGTCTCTGAGTAAGCTCCTTCTCCCTCTTCATGAGGTCATCCCGCAACTCCAGGAGTTTTTGCTCTTCATCTTCGAGCTTTTTCTCCTGCTCTTCAAGAGCCTCTCGGCGCTTGACGAGGCTGTCGTGGATCGCGCTAAGCTTCTCCTGGCAATCATTCGCTGCTTCATTAGCAGCCACGACCTGTTCGTGGATGGCCCGGGACTGGTTGTTGAGGGATCACACCATGCTTTCCCTCTCGTCCAGCAGCTGGCCCCAGTACTCCATCCGGGCCTTCTCCCTTTTGACCCACTCCTTGTCGTCAGCCAGCCTTGTTTGCGCCAGCTTGGTCTCGAATTGGAGCTAGTTGCGCCACCTCCTAAGGGTTTGGCTCTCCTCCTCGAGGGCCTTGCTGTCGTGGTAAAAGGCCAGCTGAACCTGACGAAGGCTAGAGCAGGCGTTGTCGATAGATAACGACAAGGGGATTGGCTCTGGACCTGCTGGGGTCCTCTCCGCTGGCTCCAGCAGGTTCTACATAACAAAAATCGGGTGCCAATCTACAAGAGCAGTTCCCTTAGCTTCCGCGGCACTAGGGCCGCCCTTCGGGGTAGCCTCGGTTGCCGCCGAGGAAGGTCCGGCAATCGGAGCTTCTATCTCCAGAGTTGGCTTCGAAGGTCCCGCCGCCAGGTCATCAGCAGTTGATCCTTCAAGCAGAGGATCGGCCGCTTCATGTTGGCACCCTGGCTCATGCGCGGGTACTTCTAGAACTACCTCCTCTGGGGCAGGCGTTGAAGATTCAGCCAGAGTTGAGGCCACAACCGGCTCCGATGCTGGTGCCTCCATCGCCGATGGTTCAGGCACCGGCGTTTCGACCTCCACCGGTTCGGGAGCCGGCACCTCCACGACAACCGGCTCAGGCGCCGGAACTGCATAAACCACCGGCTCTACCACCGGGGCTTCAATAACATCTAGCCCTAAGGCCGGAACTGCATCTACCTCCAGCTCTGAGGCCGGAGCATCCATCATCACAGCATCCAAAACCGGAGCTTCAACCTACAGAGCTGGTGCCGCTGGTACATCTACAATCCCATGGTCTGGCGCTACCACGGGAGCTTCAGGAGATGACTCGAGGTCCAGAACCACAACAGCTGGTGCCGGAGCTGTCGTGATCTCAACCACCAACTGAGGCGGCGCTGGAAATGGAGCCGGAGCCTCTGACTGTACAACATCAATTGCTGTCATAGGAACCGAAGCTTCAACCCCTTTCTTGGATACCCTGTGGATGAAGGACGAAGAAACTCAAAATATGATTACAACAATAAATAACCAACTGAGGTAAAAAAACAAATTTACCTTGGGAGACTTCCACTCCAGCTACCGCGGAACCTCTTCGTCGGACGCTCGGAGCCCGACCCAGTCGCAACTAGGGTAGTAGCTCCGGAAAGCCCTCCTGAGCTTGCTGCTGCAGCCAGTGACGTCTTGGTTGAGGCCCCCCTAAACTGAGATGGACCATGGGACCTAGAGCCCTTAGTTGGCTCCAGCGTTGGAGTCACCTCGGCGGAGATGGTGTCCCAGGGAGACGTAGATGCTGGAGTGGTTGTCGCCGTCGAAGACCTCCCCCGTCGAGGAGAAGGAGCTTTTGTGGAAGGAGCATGTTTGATGAGCCTCCCTTCAGAATGCTTCAACTTCCTCTTTCGACTCGAGGGCTCGGCCAACTCTTTGCCCTTGCCTACGACTTCAACCCTCTGCCTCGGGGTAGGAGTAGGGCCACCCTCAGAAGCTCCGGGGATCGCCAACTTGGTGGTCGGACGCCTCTCAACTTCACCGAGGTCGTCAAGAATTGGCATCTTCCGACGGAGCTCCCTACTAAACTCTACCTCCATGTTCAGAGGGAGGAAAGCCGCCGGCGGGGTCAAGTCATCGCCCTCGACGTCGATGTCGTGCTGGAACTTCTTGAGATGAAGCTCCAAAGCTGCGCCTTCCAGGTTGGACATAAACCAGTCTCAACCCGGTCATCGTCCATCATGTTGTTGAAGGCCCGGGCAAGCTTCTCCCTCTTCATTAGCGGAGACCACCTGTTGACCAGGAAGTTGCAGAAGACCGCCTAGGGGGTCACTCCTCTTTCCACACATTGGCGGATCCTGGTCAAGGCAAGATTGAAGGCCTCCGATAGCACCAGAACTTCACTCCAGGCTTCAGTGTCAACATTGGGGAGGCCTACAGGCAGCTCCATCTTCTCGTGCTCCTCTGTCGTGATGACAATCCAGTCCTTCTTCCAGTCGTCCCACTTGCCTGAAGGGAACGACCTCACGTACTTGTATGGTCACTTCTTGCGCTTCACAATGTAGTAGAAGCCATGATACTCATCGCTCTTGCCAGTAGTGTTGATGGTGAAGGTGGTACGGAAAAGCTCGACACAGGGGGGAATACCCACCCACATCTCACAGAAGTGGATGAATGTGGACAAAAGAAGAATGGAGTGGGGGCCAAGGTGGTACAGCTGCAGACCATAGAAGTCTAGCAGCATCAAGGGAAAAGTGGAGAAAGGTGGGATCAGTCCCACCATGGCGTATGCGGAGAAGTACACCATGTTGCCGGCGTGCTCCTTCTTGAACGGGAGCTTGCCGGCGTGGACCAGGTGGTTGAAGGAGTCACTGGACCACCCCACGTAGGTCCGGACCTTCTTCAAATCACCGTCGGTCGTGAGACGGCTCTTGTAGAGACCCAACTCCATCGCAGCACGACGGGGTGATAGAGGAAAAGCAAGCGAAAGTTTGGAGGATTCAAGCGCAAGTTCAAATGAAGGTGTAAGGAATCCCCAAATGGTGCGCACTTTCCTTCTTATGTAAGCCCCCGCAACGCTTGGGTGGAAACCGCAGAAGGGCCAAAGATACAATTCAAAAACTTCACCCTGCCAATGATAAGGAAGCCCGAGGCCACCTTGATGATCAAGTCGAGGTCCTTACTCCAGGTGAACAGTTGTCATCATGAGAGGTGGGAAGCCTGAGGGCGGCGGCCTGACAGGGCGCGCGGAACCGATACAGTTTTCGTATTGGGAACCGAGGACCTTCAATTGTGTGAGATCCGCACGCGCAGATCTCACCTGCTGCATCTTGAAAACGCCATGCGGCGGTGGTTTAACTGCAAACCACCACCTCAACGGCACATCCAAAGACCCTTGAAGACACGGCGCTAAAATCAAAAGACGGACCCACCTCCGGAGAATGACTTAATCAAAAAAGTCTCTCCCGGAGGTGAGCCCAGGGGGCCACTGTCGGTACCCTGCGTACCGGATACCCTTTGGGACTACAAAGAGCACAAAGGAACTCCACCTGTCAGAGTTGAAGACCTCCAAAGGCTCCACGTGTCATACGGAACCTAACCTGCTTCTCTTGTATGGTGAGTCCTAGTGTTGCCACGTGTATCACAAAACCAGAGCTACATTCCATAGATGGGAAAGCTCCAGACTAGATACCGTTGTGGCACACCCGAACCTAACACCCAATAAAGGGAAGCTCCGGTACCAACACGTGTACAACAGCACCGGACCTACTAGTCGAAGACAGTAAGCTCCAGAGCTGCCACACGTCCAGCCGTTGGACCTTCAACCTTAACAAGCAGACTGGTTGACCTCCAACCTCTCGGACATTCAAGGAACATTAAAGACCTCAAGACCCGATTAAGTGTCATTAATGTTGTCTTAATGACACACTGTCGGAGGGCCCTTAATACAAGTAACGCCACCATCAAGGCGCGTTACCATGCTATTAAGGGTAATTAAGCATATTAACTATGTATTAAGCATCAGTAACCACCAGGACCACATGTCGGGCCAGACTAACGATGTAACAACCAGCCCTTATATTATAAAAGGACTGGTCGAGCGATACACGGGGACACGTCCACACGCGCCTAAGACTCTCAGACACTCTGGTCTCTCACACACAAGCACTTAGACGCCCGTGGGGTAGGGTATTACGCACAAGCGGCCCGAGCCACGTAAATCCCTGTGTCAAATCGCCAACTTCTTCTGAATCTCTGCGCGCCCACAACCGAACTAAGAACTCCACGGGCTGCCAACGGTAGAACTGGAAGAATTGTCGGAATCACACTCCGACAGTCTTAATTCTAACAAGCATTATCTTTCAATTCCTATGGGGAGACCTCCACATTTTGATGGAAATGATTATACCATGTGGAAGTATAATACAAAAATGCATCTTATCTCCTTAGACCCTAGTCTTTGGCATGTTGTGTGTGCAGGTGTACATATCCCGGACACTGACGATGAACTCACTCCAGAGCAAGAGCAAGAGATTCATCACAACGCACAAGTCATCGCAGTGATCACTTCTTCCTTTAGCCGAGAAGAGTTTACCTAGATTGATGGTCTGGAGAGTGCCAAAGAGATATGGGATACACTCAAGACCGCCCACGAAAGAAATCACTCAGTTCGTGTAGCAAAGATTGAAATGCTTGAAGGAGAATTGGTAAGATATGCCATTGAGGAGGGAGAATCACCTCAAGAGATGTACAACCGAATGAAGGTTTTTATCAACAAGATTTATGCCTATGGATGCAAGAAGTGGACTAACAATGATGTGGTCAAAAGGATGATTAGAGCATTAATGCCAAGGAATGTCACTCTATGCTCGATGATCCGAGAAAGTTTGGGGTTCCATAAAATGACTCCAGATGAACTATTGGGCAAAATCATTAACCATGAGATTATGGAAAAGGAAGCCAAATATGTGAAGGACCTTGCTGAGCTGACTTCATCTAGGAATAAGGGGTTGGCCCTCAAGGCGACTAGCAATTCAAATGACAAGAAAGTCCACAAGGTGCAAGGAGATGAAGATAGTGACGACATGTGTACAGACATGGATGAAGAAAAATGGTCCTCTTCATAAAGAAATTTAAGAGGATGTTGATGAGAAGAAGAAAAGAAAAAAATTCCAGTGATGATAAGAACAAAGGAAAAGACAAGTCCAGATCTAGACGCTCATGCTATAACTATGGTGAATTTGGGCACTTCATAGTTGATTGCCCATATGAAGAAAATAAGAAGAAGAAAATAGTGAAGCCTTGAGAAAAAATTCAACAATAGGAGGCAAACTCATGAAGCACACATTGTCAAGGAGTGGGACTCAAATGACGAGTCCTCCTGGAATGATGAAGATGAGATGGCAACAATTGCCATCAAGAAGCTGACCAAGAAGTCTACACTTTTCCCAAACATGGGAGGAAAGGAGAAGTACAATCACACTGGTCTTATGGCTAAGGAAGACAAGAAAATGGTTCGACTTACACCTCCCTCGCTTAATGACCCTGATGATGAGTTTGATAGCAGTGATGAAAATGAAAACATGTTTAAGGGCGTAAGTAAAACCGATTATCTAAAATGAAAATACTAACGGATGAAATATTTGAGAAAAAAGATCTTATCAACCAACAAGAATATATGCTCATTCATCAAAAGGAGAGATACTCTGAGGTTGAGGAAGCTCTCGAGCTAGAAAAGGAAAAGAGAAAAGCACTTCAGCATGAGCTAGCTTTGAGCAAGGAAACTTGCTCGAATCTAGATGATTTAAATGTTGTACTTAAGGATGAGCTTGTTAACTTGACAAAAGTTAACAAAAACCTTCAAGTACAAGTTGAATCACTCAAGCAAAGTGCTCTCTCCTCCTCTTCAAAGAGCTCACCTTCCTCGAATATTGAGTCTATTCCACTCAAAACTTGTAATTTTGCTAATTTGGTCCTTGACATGAAAAATGAGTTTAGAGTGGCACAAAGCAATAATTCACCTGAAGGTGGCATTTTTGATCAAGAGAAAATCAAGTATGCACGAAGTGCATACTCGGTTACTAGAGTTCCTAATATCAAGGATGGCCTTGGATATTCTCAACGTAAGAAGCGGAATGCTAGAAACCCCAAGAATAACAAGGAATTGATTGCTTTTGTCAAGGGGACTCTAAAAAAGTTGAGAACATTAAACATGCTCCTTCCTTTCATGAAAAATCTAAAAATGAACCAAACATTATGTTTCATGATGTTGACACTCCATATGTTCTTTTCAAGAATACATTTAACAATGTTTACACCAAGTATGTTGGCCCACTCCACAAGAGTCCAAAATCTTGTGTGTGGGTGCCCAAATGTCTTATTACTAACATCAAAGGAACCATGAAAGCTTGTGTACCTAGAAGCAAGGCATAATTCTGTTTTTTAGGTGTATCCCCTCCAATGGATTCAAAAAGGTACTTGAGAGGCACAAACAAAATGATTGGAGGAAAAGAAAATATTCATGGGGTACAATGGAGATCAAACCACATCTCCACCCATACTATCAACACAAGTACTCAAGATGTACAACAACTAGAGAGCAATGATTAAGAGGGAGCCTCTATACGAGAAAATGTTCCATATGTATAGGATCAACCTAAATAAGATCTAGATAATTAATATAGCGACGGAGGCAATCATCAAGGGGGAGCCAAAGAAAATGAAGAAGTAGGTATACCGTTCTATTTTTGGATCTAATGTATCTTGGTCCATCTAGGTCATATTAAACTGATATATCACCTTTGTTCACTAATTATTGTACTGGTGTGCATCTAGGCATAATATTATGTTAGGTACATGTTTTGTATGCAGAGCGTCAAGCTGCTCCAACATGTGGCCTGAAATGTTGCATACCTGATTGTAGGAGTATAGAACTTCAAAATTCCAGCATGATTGCAAAAAATTAATCTCCTATCTCATTTTCACTCTAAAACTATTTCAAGTATTAAGTCTTGGTGAATTATGGTCATAGTATGATTGTTGTTTACTTACTGACCATATTCACAAATAATATTTGCTAAAACTATGTTCTTATGACCAACACTAGGAATCCATTCAAATTCACTTCAAAATTCTTACCTGCATTCTCTGTCAGACCGGACCAGTTCAGATATCAACTGGACTAGTCCAGTGTCCTGTTAATTCTCAACTCTTGGCCATAGTTTGATGATTAAGTGGTTGTTGATCATATCCTTCAAGGACATTCTCTACAATCATGTACTAATCATCATCCAAAAGTCAAATTCAATTTTACCTTGTTAATCTTACCACAAAAACTCTATGTTTGACACGGACTAGTTTGTGGTTTGAACCGGACAAGTCCGGTGTCTTGACTAGTCTGCCATTGGTCTGCTGTTCCAGACAAGTCAGGGTTTCAACGGACTAGTCCGATGTTCCAATGACTTAACTGTTAGATGCTCCCCGAGTCACTCTTCTTCATCCTCACTCGTTTCTCGACACACTGTCTCCTCCTCACGAGCTCCCAAGGCGATTTCTCATCTACATTGCAAAATTTTTGGTTCATCGAGGGGGAGGCTTGGAGCTTCGAAGAGAAGTCCACCTAGGACTTATCCGCACTCAGGATCCACTCAATTTCGTGCATCGATCCTCTCTTGGTAAGCCCTAGCCCTAACCCTCATATACATTCCTTTATAGGGTTTAGACCATTTCTTTCACTCTCTAGGGTTTCAATACGCTCTGGGTATCCTACATTATCATTGTCTTGCACATTGATCTATGTCCTCAATGATTTGATGAATTTTGAATACCTAGGGTTCATGCTGATGCACACCGGACTAGTTCGGGTTTCCTTGCGGACAAGTCTGGTACACCAGACTAGTCCGCAGAAACCTCAGACAAGTCTGATTGTTAATAGCATTAAACCTACTATGTTGATTTGATTAAGTTTTTTGAATCAATCTTGTATCTCTATTCTTATCCTCTTCTACTGTGTCAGGCATCATGTCCAGCTCAGATGAAAGCATGTTTAGTGAGCCGGAGCTTGAGGCGGCACGTCTAGCCTCAAAACGCCAATTGGAGATCATGGAACAACGAAGGACTATGTTTTGACATGACAAGGATGACGGGGCATCAGTCACAAGCTCTCAATGGAAAGTCCCAGCAAAGAAAGCTACTGAAAAGAGCAAACAAGTGGTCACTCAAATATACAAGGCCAGAAAGAGTAAGGACAAGGGCAAAGGTCTTGTAAAGTCCTCGGGTCCGATTGGGCCACTTGATATGGCTGCTCTGATGCATCATCATAACCATTGTCCCTACGATGATGCGTTCACTGGAAAGGGAGCTGACAAAGCCAAAAATTAGAGGGAGATTGATGTATACAGTCACAAGAAGGTGGCAGCTGATCCACGATTTTCAAGCAAGTTTCACTGTGATTATTACCAAACCATGTACCTCCGCATGAAAACTGCAGTCCCTAAGAATCAATAGATTGATTGGGATTACATGGAGGGCAAAGGGAATGTGGAATTTCATCAAGTGATTGCAGCAGTTGACAAACATGGCTTGAAAGACCTTCTAGCCCTCAGATATGATTGGAACAATGTCATAGCTAAATTCTATGCCACTTGCTATTTCTCTAAGTCTGGAGCTGATGAGATCACATGGATGACTCATGGAAAGAAGTACTCAGTTGGTTATGAGGAGTTTGCAGAGATACTTGAATTGGGCTAGTCTCATAACAACAGGCATAAAGTTCACAATGTCAAGGCGCTAGACAAGAATGAACTGAACTTCCTCTATGACACTGCCTATTGTTCAAGGCTCCATTCACCAACTATTTGAAGCCCTTCTTAGTTCTTTTGAACCAGTTGCTAAGGAACACTATTGCACCCAAAGATGGTGATGCGGGAAACATTTAGGGCTTCCCCCGCAACTTGATGCAGATCATTAGTGGAGATGAAGAATTTGATGTGTTTGATTATATCCACAATGATATATTTAACATTGCTCACACTCCAAATCGGTCCTGTGGATATGCCCCCTACATTATGTTCATGATTGAGAAAGTCACAGGATTGGATTTTGTCAAGGATATTCCTCACACCAATCTCAGACCTTAACCTACAGCTCCTCCTTCACTATCCTCCTCTACAAGACAGTGGTCCACTCATGTCACTCCAGCAGGTGCCTCATCTACTGCAGTCCGATCATCCTCAAGAGGCTCTAACAGTGGCATTTTGAAGATGCTACGTTCCATATTTACCTCTTGTCACAAAGTGGAGGTGAAACAACATAATGAGAGGCAGGCAAGGAAGAGACACTCTCCATACGTGAAGGAGAATGTGACTGCCATATGTCAGAAGCTCGAAATCTCACCTATTGGCTCTCCAAAAGTTTCAGAAGATTCGGATGAAAATTTCACTGAGATTCCAACTCTTAAATATGATGAGCTAGCTATATTTGGTACTGGTCCCTCCATTCGACCTACTTCTCCTCAAGCAAGTGACAATGATGATAATATTGACGAGGCGCAAGAAAGTGAGAAGTCACAGAGTGACAGAAATTGGAACGAGAAGATGAAGACAACGAGCTGCTTTTCTCAGTTTTCCCCTTTTTGGTGTCTTGATGCCAAAGGGGGAGAGATGTAGGGGGAGTAGGGTCGTCATAGTCATTATCTTTAGATTTGATTGGTCATCAAGGACTATTTTAAAAACTTGTAATGTTTCATGTTGGAGTGTTATTAGCTTTATGTAAGACCTATTGTGCTTTGTGTAAGACTTTGCATTTTCTATGCACAATGTTATCGCGTTGACATGTTCATTATGTTCGTGTTTATTCCGAATTGTCATAATGTGATATTCTTATACTTATTCACTTGTACACTTGGTCATGTATATATCCATGCCTATTATGCTTTAATGTTCATATGTGATTCTTATTATCATATCTGCATAATAATTGTTGATTAAGCTCATCATATTGTCATTTATATTCATCACAATTATTGCTCACACAGACTTGATAGGCAGCCCACCATAAAGAGTTCATATATGAGAAGTAATTCATGCTCACAACTTTTGTTACTCAAATGTGCACACTTCATGAAAATCATGTTTTTACTCTTATTTGTGTAATCTCAAAATGGTTTTCGTCAATCACCAGAAAGAGGGAGATTGAAAGTGCATCTAGGCACACCCTTGTGGGTTTTAGATGATTGATGACAAACAAGTGAGATCCTAATCAAGTTTGTTGATATAGAGTAGGTTTCGGAGAATTGAACTAAAGGTAAAAAAAGAAGAAAAATGAATTTCAAGAAAGGGAAGACCACAAGTGAATAGGTGCCAAAAGGTGAAAAGATGAGAATCAAGAAAGGGAATAAAAATATTATAGAAAAGATGCAAAAGTAGTACTAAATGTATAGGGTGTGTGTTAGAGGCACACCCTCAGGAGCTCAAGTTATTGCGGAAAGAATTATGGCTACAACACAATTCAAGTTGTATGAAGAAAGGACTAGTCCGACCCCAGAGAGGCCTAGTCCAGTCTCTCACAGTATCACAATAGGACTAGTCCAGTGTCACAGAGGACTAGTCTATTCTACCACAGTACCTCATTGAGGACTAGTCCGGTCTCATAGCGGACTAGTCCGTTTTCTCACAGTTCCAAAAGAGGACTAGTCCGGTGGTAGAGAGGACTAGTCCGGTTTTCTTTTCTGGACAAAAATGGACTAGTCCAGTCCATAACGGACTAGTCCAGTACACTCACAAAAGTTAGGGTTTCTTAGTGTGCTGCACTTTTCCACGCGTAAATCACTCATCACAATGGACTAGTCCGGTCCATAATGGACTAGTCCGGTCGTCAGGATCCAAACGGTAACTTTTCTAAATGTCTATAAATAGGTGATCCAAGACCTCATAACACCCAACCAAGAACCCTAGTGCTGCCACTGCATCGAAGAGCACAAAAACACTCCTCTCCACATATTCTAAGGCCCTAAGAGTGAAATCATTGG
Organism: Tuctoria greenei; assembly: GCA_036927565.1. NCBI lineage: Eukaryota > Viridiplantae > Streptophyta > Magnoliopsida > Poales > Poaceae > Tuctoria > Tuctoria greenei. Next base: position 20,936,726 of record JAYESD010000007.1, on the reverse strand, counting down.
GAGTTGGCAATTGTGAAAGGGAGAGTGACGATCTTATCAACTTTGAGCTCATGGGTTTGATTTCTCACACACTTCTGTTGATTATTGTTTAATTATTTGAGCGTGTTGATCTCTATTTTCGTTTGTAATCTCGTGGGAGCCCTCGGCGTGTGAGGTTGCCCCATAAACTCGGTGATTACTTGTGACAGTGGAATCAAGTCGGCCTTGTGTGGTGACTTGACGAGGGAAAAGGGTTTGAAGCGACCCGACTCTGTGTGGGCTTTCTCAACAAGGAGTATGTATCTTTTGTGAGATCGAACCTCAGTAAAAATAGTTCATCTCGTGTGCTCTTGATTTCTACTTTTCATTATCATTACTATCTAGGGCATAGACTTGATCATACTTACAACTTATGTTCATCTTGTATTCCACGTGCAACTCGTTCACCATTAACAGATGCTAGAGTTGTTAGTACATTTTACTACGTTCCGTTGTGATAGATTGAAAGGAAACATATACTAGATCTCAATTTGACAGTTGTGGCTATACACACCGGACTAGTCCTTACTCATACCGGACTAGTCCGGCCTTCCAGGTTTTAACAGTTTTGCTATGTCTTTTAGGAAAAAATTCAAAAGTCTATTCACCCCCCTCTGATCTTGAATGGACTGATGTAGCAAGGTGCCAACTTGCCCTTAATGTTAAAATGCTTGTGACCTTGAATGGGCGATACCATGAGATACACGAAATCTCCTTCTTTGAAAGCAAGGTCTCTTCGCCTATTATCTACATAGCCCTTTTGACACGACTGAGCAGCCTTAAAGTTTTCACATATTATTTGGACTTGTTTTTCGGCATTCTGTATCACATCAGGTCAAAATACTCGGGTTTCTCCTGTCTCATTCCTAAAGAGGGGTGTCCTACACCTTCTCCCATATAGTGCTTCATAAGGCAACATTTTCAGACTAGCTTGATAACACTTGTTGTATAAGAAGTCAGCATATGGCAGACTTTTATCTTGGCTTCTTCCGTACTTTAGTGCACATGCTCTCAACATGTCTTCTAATATTCGATTTGTCCTCTCGGTTTGTCCGACTGTTTGGGGATGATACACAGAACTAAAATTTACTTGGGTTCCCATGTACTCGTGCAATTTTTGCTAACACCTAGAGGTAAAATGAGAACCATAGTCGGATACTATTTTCTTGGGCACTCCATTCAAACATACTATTCTTCCCATATACAGATTTGCTAACTTTTCACCGCTATAGGTAGTCTTGACAGGGACAAAGTGTGCAAATTTGGTAAACCGACCCACAATAACCCATCTTTAATCATATCGTGACTGAGTGCGTGGTAGTCCAACTATGAAGTCCACACCAACTTCTTCCTATTTCCATTTTGGTATCTCCAGTGCCTGTGATAGTCCAACTGGTCTCTGAAACTCGGCCTTCGCTCGTTGGCACATACCGCATAGTGCAACATATTCAGCTATATTCCTTTTCATCCCATCCCACCAATATCATGTTTTCAAATCTTTGTACATTTTCATACTACCAGGATGAATGGAGTATCGCAAGTCATGTGCCTCCTTTAATATTATGTCACATATGTGCTTCATATTAGGCACACAAATCCATTTTCCTAACCATAGGGTGCCATTTTCATCTTCCTCGAAATTCCATTCTATTTTCTCTTGGATTATCTCTTTAATCTTCTGGATTTCCTTATCTGTTGCCTGATCTTCTCGTATCTCCTGTTGTAATGTCGAATTTAACTCCATTGCTCCCATTTCATTCATGAACCCATGGCGCAATCGCTCAAATTCCTTACATAGCTCAGGTGGTAACTCCCGAACAGTGAGCTGGGACATGCTTCAACATTAGCTTTCCTTGGGTGATAATTAATTCCGACATCGTAGTCCTTGAGCTGTTCCAGCCATCTATGTTGCCTAAAATTCAGATCTGTTTGTGTTAATATGTAATTGAGACTCACCCGTGTAAATCTAACATCGATGTCCAAGTATATGGTGCCTCAAAATCTTGAAGGCATGTACCATGGCTGGTAGCTCAAGATTGCGTGTGGGGTAGTTTGACTCATGCTTCTTCAGTGGCTTGGATGCATAAGCTACTACTTGGCCTTCTTGCATTAATACACATCCCAGCCCTTGCCCCGAAACATCTCAATACACATTGAAGCTTTTGCTCACATCTGACAATAACAGTACTAGCACAGTGGTCAACCTTCTCTTTAACTCCTCAAAGCTATCCTCACAAGTATAAGTCCGTTTGAATAGTTTTGACTTTGTTAGTAGTTCAGTCATGGGCTTCGCTATCTTAGAGAAATCATTGATGAATCGGTGATAATACCTAGCCATTCCTAGGAAACTTTTAATCTCCTTCACATTCTATGTGAGTTCCCACTTCAATACATCTCTTACTTTTCTTGGATCAACAGATACTCCTCCTTCAAAGATGATGTGTCCTAAGAATGATATTTCCTTCAACCAAAATTGACACTTGTTGAACTTCGCATATAACTGGTGTTCTCGTAGTTTCTGCAACATCAGCCTTAAATGCTCTTCATGATATTCTTCACTTATTGAATATACCGTGATATCATCAATGAGCACTACGACAAACTGATCCATGTACTTCATGAGGACCTTATTCATGAGGTACATACAGTACGCAGGTGCATTCGTCAATCCAAATGACATAATGGTGTACTCGTATGACACATGCCAAGTTTGAAATGTTATTTTGGGTATGTTCGAAGGTCTAATCTTCAGCTACAATTATCCCAATCGAAGGTCGATCTTAGAGAAAATCCGAGCACCTTTCACGTGATCAAACAAATCCTCTATACGGGGCAATGAGTACTTATTCTTGATTGTCACCTCATTGAGAGACCTTTAATCCACAAACATCCATCCTTCTTATCAACGAAGAGCATTGGGGCTCCCTATGGTGAGGAGCTTGGGCATATAAAACCCTTCTTTAGCTACTCTTGAATCTACTTCATGAGCTCCACTAGTTCATTAGTAGGCATTCTATATGGCCTCTTAGCTATAGGTGCAGTTCTAGGCAACAAGTCAATGACAAATTCAATGTCACGATCAGGTGGCATACCTGGCAACACCTCCAGGAACACTTTCAGACACTCACGAAAAACTGGAATGTCCTCCAATGTCACACCTTCAACATGGTTTAGCATTGCCTTCACAGTTGTAGATTGAGTTGCTTTGAATTCTATACTAACTCCCTCATCATTTTTCAATTGTAATGTCTTTGTGGCACACTAAATCAACCATTATGCTTCCATAGCCAGCCCATTCCAAGTATTTTGTCCAGTCTATGGGAATCCGGAATGATGAGATTGGCGAGGAAATCTACCCCCTTATTCTAAGACTAACTTTAGGACATACTATATTTGTCCTCATCTCCCCTCCTGGGGAACTAACCAACATAGTGTACTTTAGGTGAGATATGGGAATACTATACCTGGCAAAAAACTTTGATGAAATGAATGAATGAGATGCTCCCGAATCAAATAATATAGTAGTAGGGTTGGACCTTGCGAGGAACATGCCAATCACGACATCATCAGCTTGTTGGGCTTCCTCAGTAGAGACATGTTTCACCTTGCCACGAGCAAAAATTTGTGGTCCATGATTCCCCTATGTAGCTCCTCCATTTGGCCTGGGGTTCTTCCTTGTAGCGTTGTTCATCTGTCCTTGTCCTGATTTTGGGCACTGATTAGCAAAGTGTCCTACCTCACAACAAGTATAACAAGTCTTGTTACCAATAGCACCAGAAAAATTTCGACGGGGCAGATTTTTAGCATAGGTGCCCATGTTGGGATGGGGCACAGGCAGCATTGGTAAGCAGGATGCTTGCATGGAAGGGCTTTGTTGTGGTGGCTGATTGGTTCCAGGTGGATTAACGGGGCGGAATGCAGATGCAGAGGAGTTGTAATATGATGTGTTGGGCGACGCATAATAGGGCCAAACATTGCTTCCTTGCAGTTCTCCCTTATATGGCATCTTCCTCTTTCCATCATGTTCTATCTCATAGACCTTGCTCAGCAGTTGAACTTGAATCTCATCATTCGGACCCCTCATGAACAACTATTGCTTCATGCGGGTTGTATTAATGTCTTCTGGAGCATATCTTGACAGCTGTGTGAATTATTAAGGTAGTCACTCACACTCATTTTTCCTTGCCTGAGACTCTCAAATTCTTGACTCTTTGCCATCTTGACTCCTTCCGGCACATAGTGTGAGTGGAAACTCTCCTTGAATTCAGTCCAAGTGATTCTCTCTTGATTAGCATGAGCATTGCAAAGAGCTTCGCACCAATTTGTGGCTGCTCCAACTAGCTGATGTGATGCAAAAAGAACCTTCTCCCGGTTACTGCATTGAAAAATAGCGAGCTTCTTCTCAACAGATTTCAGCCAATCATTAGCCTCCATCGGGTCATTGGATTGTGCAAAAGTAGGTGGTCTGGTCCTCATGAACTCTTCCAATCGGTTGTGAGGAAGTGGTGGTGGCGGTGGGGGTGCAGTAATGTGGTTTAGATTGTTGGTGTTATTAGCTTGCAGTTATCCGAAAGTTTGCATCATGGTTTGCATGAGGTGATTTGGCATATCTATGAGGCGCTGAAAGTTGCTTGCATCGGCTCCAAGGTTTACATTCTCAGGAGCCTCCACATTGTCATCATCACCACTGGTGTTCCTTTAGTTGCGGGTTACCCTCGGCACCTGGGAAAAAAAGGCATCAGATAGAAGAATTTAGATTTGGAAGGAAATGTTCCCCAACTACATGCATCAAGGTATATTAACTAGGCAACACCTTTATTAATATTTCCCTATATGGGAATGTGGGTAAGTGCCAAAGCATCCCACATGTCACTACTATGTTCGGATGCGGACAATCAATGAAGTGTCCCACAACTCACACCAAGCATACACCATAGAAAATTCATCAAACCATAATAATTATAGCTATTACGATCTAAGCGTGTTTACAACTTCTCAATAAGGACCTAAATTTAGTTGTGGGAGCTGTGGCCGTTTTTGGCCGTGAGGCAGCAAAGACCGGGTGTGGCGAATCGTGCACTGGCGCACGCCAAGGTGAATTGGCCGTCCATGTAGGTGCTGGTGAGCTTGCCACACCATTTATCTCCATATTGTCACGGATACCCTCTTGCTTTTCCACGATGTACAACATCTTGCGGAGGTAGCATATCTCCATCTGAGCATCAACGTAGCGATTTCCTAGCTTCACAAGCACCGATTGAGATCTATCAATAGCGAGAGAGTTGGATTGAGCTCCTTCTTGTGGTTTAATAATGGTTTAATAATCTACCTTGTTCCACTTTTGCGATGTGGGTATATCTCAAAGCTAGTATTTCCAGGCTGCTCGCAGTAGGAGTAACACAGCCTGGTGAGTGCGTCTCCAAGCAGCATTATCAATGCCTTGCTCTCTGGTAGCCCTCCATGTGGGCACAAAGTGCCGAGTGACAACAACGTCCTTGGCGAGAGTAGTAACTTGAGCCATCCACTCTTCGTGTCCACGGCGGGGAATTGTTTTGATGTAGTATTACGGATGTAAATTGCAAAGGTCAAGAACTTCTTTCAATTCCTTGGCTGCATAGCCTCACCCGATTCCATAAGAATGCAATTCTTGAGCAAAACACAAAACTGGACCATTATTCCCCATTTTCGCTTCAATAGGTGTTGGTTCATCCTCCTGACTGTCCTCCTGTGGCTCAACCTCCTGTCGCTTTTCCTCCTGTTCATCCTCATGTTGTTCTTCCTCCTCATAGGGCTCCACCTTCCTCCGGATCTTCTTCTGTTGTGTTGGAGGGTACGTGTTCGGCTTCTTTCGTAGGTTAGTTCACTTCCTTCCCATCTTGGACTGGGTCTTTTGGATCTACAAGTTTTCAACTAATGCCTAGGACAAATTCTCACAATTTAAGCATGAAATGAATCAAATACACCATCTAGCAAACTTACATCTTGCTTTTTGGTTCTGGCAGCAAGAAGCTGAAATTTTGAAGTTCATATATCTTAGTAATTTTGGCCATTTTAGTTGTGTTATACGTGGATGGAAAGAGGAAGCAGTTCTCTATAAATGTTCTATTGATCTCCAGACAAGAAAACCACTGTATGAAAATGAAAATGCACCATAACTAAAACTACTACCATTCTGAAGGTTAATGGACCAGTCTATGTAATTTTGCCATATTCCTTAATAGAAAAAGTCTCTGGACCATTGTGATACATTTTTGAAAAGGGTAGAAGATGTGATACAACTTCATTATTAAAAGTTGTCCAAAATTCAGCTCAGAAAGATTTAGAATTCCCAGAGCAAACTAGTACATATGCATAGGTGCTATCAGAATCAGTCAGAAAAATGGTTGAACTTTCAACAGTCATATCTCCTAAGTTAGAAAAGTGACATAGGCATATATATATATACATTTGTTAAAATCTCAAGAAGTCTCCTATTAGGTTTCTGTTCAACTCTAAAGCTAAAACTCGCAGTAATAGGGTGTAATTCGAAGAATCGTCGAAGCTATGCTGGCAGTCAAGAGTCTGGACAATTTTGAGCATCATGTGTCATAAGCGAGATGCAACCTGTATGTATGTTGTAAAGATAGGAACCTGTATGTAAGTTAAGACGTGTTATTACAATATTGTCATTTAGAGTTACTTCAAATTTTTAAATATTATATTTGTTTGAGTTGTGGCCACACACCCAACTTTTAGGGGAGGTTCTGCCAAGTTTTACCCATAAATCTGTAATATTTGCAAATTCCTAAATCGCAAAACAAAAATCCAATGGAGTCACGTGAGCAACCATTGGAAAGGTGGAAGAGTCAGCTGCAACTTTGATATTCGGCTCATGTCATGAAAATGAAATTTGCATTGTCAAATTCGAGTTTGAGTAAAATTGGGTCAGGCTGGACAGAAGGCAAACAGCTACATGTGGAATGTTGAGGACAATGTGGCAACTCTTTGGTTCACTCTCATACTTGATAGTTGACGCACTCTTTGTTGTGGGATTGTACATGTGACTTGATTCAAGTACACGTTCAAAAATGGATTCCCATTCCTACAGATAGAGGATACTAGGTTGGCACTTGAGGGGGAAGGAGTGCACCCTAGTAACTAAGTGATGGACACTATTGTATTACACCGAGTTGACGTCAACCCAGAAACAGCAAGTTGGGAATTGATCTCAAGTAAGCAATAATAAGTATGACATCGACTCATTAGATCAAAGAGAAGGAGAACAGAAGAAATGTTACTATGGATCACTCTTGTGGCTTGGAACTCAATGCTTAGTGATACCCAACAATTGAGTTAAGACAGTTAGTTAATTTTTCACTCTGAAAAGCTCTGATGCTTCATCTTCTAGGACAAGGAACCATGGATAAATAGTATAACTTCGATATTCTCCAGTGATAACTTTGGTTGTTAACCCTGACCATTGCTCAAACACAGTTCCTCGTCAACCACCTATTGAAACCTACCGAGGTAGACGTTAGGTACTTGGTCTTCAAAGGCTACTCTCCTTGCCACTTCTGTGGGTAACCCACCTCACCTACTTAAAGGTAGAAATAGTAGGTTAAGAACACTACATGATGAGAAACTTGAACCTTTGCTAATACACCACAACTCCTTTTTCTAAGTGGTGGTTAGAAGGTCTCGTGGAACTTCTTGCTAACACTCTTATCTTAGGACCATCAAACTTGGTTGAGACATGAAGGTAGCATCCCTTGTTTGGCATCTTTCATGACCAAGTTTACTTAATCCTTGTGTATCTAGGATACTTCTTATCGTATTTGATTTGTCCCGTGGTTGCTCAAATCATACGAATGAATGCATCATACCATCTGCATCTCTACCTAGCCGAGATTGCATTGCATGGTGACAATTGCTTTGTCCACACCCTTGTAGTCACTATGTATTGAAGAACTTTACATTTTGATGACATAATATAACCAGGCCATAAATTCTCTTACGTGAGTGCAAAGAGATCCTTCTGATGACCTACTTGTTGAGGTAACCATTCTTTGCCAGTTAGTCATTCCTTGTTTAAAACTCACAATACACTTTGAATCTTATGTGGAAAAGGTAATGGGTAACTTCTTAAGGACTCAGCTAGAACAAAGTAAGTAGCGAGAATAGCTACACCTTATAAGATAAGTCATCCTTGGGATAAAAAAACTCAAATAGTAAAGATTGGATAATGGGAATCAAGATTAGGACAGTAACATCTTCAAGAGAGAACACAAATAACTGAAGCCAAAGACTGTAGAGCTAAAGGTGTCGACCCTGCGAAAAAGGCCATATCATTTAAGGGTAAAGAAGAAGACTTCTCAAATGTCGTTAGAGGTTCACTTGGAAAAGATAAAGGATCTACAGTTCAATCTTGCCTATAACAAGTATCTGAATTCAGATCACTCAGAAAGAGACTCGTATCACAGGAATCGGATGCGGTGATGCAGTCAACTATTACAGACTAATCACACCGTCATGAAATCGGCAAGGGAAGACAAAGATTTTCTTCCATTCAGTCACTTGGATTAGTTATTGTCATATCACCAAAAGCTCACCCTAACTTTCTCCTTTCCCTAAGAATCTCAGGACGAGATTTCTTTAAAAGGGAAGGGTAGTAAAAGGCCACATTAAAAATTAATAAAAATAATAAGAATGCAAAATAGTGAGCTTGGAAATTTTATGTTAAACTTAAATGAATTATAGAAATTAATAAATGATTCCAAGAAATAGGACTTTAAAAAACATAAAACTAGTTTGGGAAAAGGATTAGTGAATGAGTGAAATTAAATAAAAGAAGTTCCAAGAAGGTCGAGTAAAAAATCAAAATCAAGTAAAAAACAATTAAAATTAATTAACTTTATTCAAAAGATAAATTCAATGTGAAGGCAAAAATGTCAATTCTAAATCAAATATAGTCAAATTAAGATTTGACTTATCCAAAATAGTATAAATAATTAATTAGGTGTCCGTACAAAATTTTCGGAAGTTTTGGGGTGATGGTATGAGGTAATTACATAGAGGTGTAATTGAAATTTAGAAACTAAATTTAAATTATACTTGCTCCAAATCTCAGTTTGATTTTTCAGCTGTGTTCCTCACTTTTTGAACAGTCATCTTGTGAATTTATACTAATTTAGGATTTAGTTTGCTATTTTTAATTCAAAGAGAGGGAGGATAAGGGGGAGAACTAGGTGGCCCCCCATTGTTAGTCAAAGAAGCGATCTCTGTTTTCTTCTTTCCCTGTGCGCGTGCCATGCACAGTGAACTTACCACCGAGCTGCTTGGCTCCATCTCGATTGCCGCTGCCCAGCTCGCCCCTATCCAACCGTCTCAACTTGGTCTATTGCTGCCCCAGTCGAAACTTCATCGCTACGCTTCCTCCTCTGATCAAACACTGTGCAGTCCAAGCACCTGCTCTCCACTCTGCACGCCATCGCTTCTGCTCCAGTGTTTGGCACCATCCGGTGCTGCTGGCTCAGCTGAGTCCGTAGGAGGGTGCACCTCTTCTTCCTCAACAACCCCAGCACATACCAAAGTCGTCCTCTGCAGTTGCCAACCGGACAAGAGATTTGGATGTGTTTCTCTTCCCCCCTGTCCAAGATGCCGTCTCCGTTCGGCGTGGTCCGAGCATATCCAATGTGTTCTCGCACTACCACCACCGCAAAAGGTGCCCCTACACATCTACTTTTAACCCTAAATGTCGCTCGTCATTTCATTTCTCTTATGTGGCAGATTTGGAGTTTTATCACCGGCGGCATGTGAAGAAACAAATGAAGTAATTGTCCAAATTCAAAACCATGGATTTATAAAACGCCATTCCTTTTAGAGGTTAGAATCTCCATGTCATTAAGTTTCACCCAGATCAAACAGTGAGGAAACAGAGGGACCGTAGCTCCAGGACGGCGTATTTTCGCCGCGGCCACCGTTTTTCAACCTAGGTCATAGATAAACACTGACACGCAGCCATTTTTAACTCATTCTTGATTCATTTTCAAGTTTAGGATGTCTCCAGGGTGCTTCTTGACAAATTCCCAAGCTTCATTATGCCCTGTGTTGATTATGCGATCTCACTGGAGTTGGCCCGTCCGCCGCCCCTATCGCCGGCCACTCTCCGGTCATCTCAGCCGTCGGTGTCCCTCACGTGCTTCCCCACACTTATTTACACTTTGGAGGCGAATCTTGACCGTGGAGAAACCCCAGATCCTGATGCCGGCATTAGCGCCGCCGTGCTGCATTGTCCAAGGTTGAGGAAAGCCATGGCCGGTCCCACATGTCAGACTAATGCAGCCCTTCCAGGATCTCATGCGACTATGTACATTAAACATGTGACCTGCCTTGTTGCCGCATACTCATTGGTTTGGTTAAACCCCGTGGCCCACCTCTCAGCCCTAAGGCTTTTCCTTTAGAAAATAAATGACAGAAATAGCTAGAACTTTAGAAAATCATAATAAATCATGGAAGTACTTAAAAATCCTCATAAATTTAGTTCAACTCCTATTAACCTGTACTTTACAGTGAACCAACTTATTGGGTATGAAAATCTGTGAAAAATTAGGAGTAATTCAATGATTCATAAACATTGTCTATTTTGTTCCATCTACATTCATTGTTGGACAAATCCCAAATTTTGCTTCAATACTGCTTGATGTACATATGAACTCTAGTAAAAATATCAACACCAGTAAAAATGATTAAGTTGCTTTAATTAATGAAATTTGGCCTAAGTAAAATAATAATTCAGAAAAAATGCCAGAAAATTGTAGAAACATTGTAAAAATTATAACCAACTGTAGAACACTCCTAAATATGTGAACCAAAATTCTGTGGACTTCTTATGGTCTATACATTGCACTGAAGTAGTTTAATTGACATGAAAATCTTTATAAAGTTGTCTAAAAATGTGAGAAGCTTCGACACAAAAATAATTCTTATGCAAGCTCCATAACTTAGAAAATTCAGAAATTTCGCTGGTATTTCCTGTCTCAAGTCTAGAGTTCACAGTAAAATTCCCAGGACAGTTTGACTTGAATAACTTGAACAATACGTCAACAAGTGTTCTCTATTAATTAAATTGCAGATAATTCACAGCAACTCTATAAATCATAGAAATTTGTAAAAATCTTCTTCAACCTGTTCCTCATCTCCAGTAAATAAATCTTGACCATTAGATGATCAGAATATTGGGGAATTCATTAACCAAACGTGAGTTCTATATTGTATTAACCTAATAATTCACTTATGTATATCATCGCCCTCCTTGTCATTCATTTATATACAATCCTTGAGCTGTTCTGTTATCCACCTCTAATATGCAGAATTTTTCCTCCTCCTCATCACCATATGACAATTAGCAAGACATTTTTCCCTATCTATATGATTACTATGGCATATAGATAATACCCTTACCAACCTAAGTTATATGAAGTGGGTCCTCTTAAGAAGTGCTTTAGAGAAAAGAAATAACCTCACTTGTTTTCCTTCTAGTCTTGAAACTTTCTTTTGTTCATAAGCTACTTTGATTCTTAAATCATAAAGTAAATCTGCTATGCATCTTCATATCGATAGGACTCAGGATGAAGAAGATTGACGAGGAGCATAACTTAGAGGAGAAGGACTAGCGTGGACCCCGTTGCAAGCAAGAGTTCCCAAGAAGCAAACAAGAACAAGATTTGCTCAAGCAGCAGTAAAGCCAAGACAAGGGGGGAAGCCACAAGAAGCGACATCTAGAATATCAAGCCTTGACTATTGACATTTACTTAGTCGCAATATAAGGCAAGCCCCGGTTTGCATTTAAGTTGTTAATATGTTTTTATTTTATAATACATACAATTATAATTGTGCATTAACTATATGGATGTATGATACTCCACATGCAAGAGCTCTGAATCCCCAGAGTCTTGTTAGATAGGACTTCACATAATTTCAACAGTTATATTAATGTTGAGGAATATGGATGGAAGTGAGTTGAGGAATATGAATGGAAGAAAGATGAGGAAAGGAATTATATGGAATAGTTAATCTAAGATCGGGCAAAAAGATTAGGATGCCCAAGAACGTGGTTTTGTGGGCATAGTTCTTCCCATTGTACATTAAGGATTGTATCCTGTGCGGCCCTGCTGAGCAAGTTTGAATATGTACCAGATGCATGCTGGCTCTAGTGGACCCAGCAAACTGATGTAACTTACTAAACTTGGTGTTGAGGCACACCACCGTCTTAGGCACCACACACGTCGATAGGAGGGTACAGGTCAATGTGGCATACCCGTATGTGAGGCTTACTACTAGGACAGTGGGACCGGTTCAATGCTTGGGTGTTTTGTGAAAGGTGGCCATACATGACGTCAACAGAATTAGTTGATCACCTCTTCTAGAGGGGCATGTGTGTCGTGCAAGCCAGGTGTATCTTGATTCGAATCACCGTCCCTCACGGAAGAGAGCATACTTGTTCATAGACTTGTGACACAGTAACAAATGGATTTGGTAGTAACCTGTTGTATGATTAAGCAACTTGGTTGAAGTAGATGATAGAAGAACTAAAGTTATGATTATAAGAAATTAACTTGCTTAGACCTGTGTAACCTTGGGCCCTGCGGCATCGTGGGTGAAGCATTTATTGTTTTATTGTGGAGTTAATGATGCTGCCCTGCCCAAGGACTTCAAATGCTATTATATACTTGTTAGAAGGATCTACTAATAGTGAACATTTACTTACTGTAGTTTATATTCAAGGCTTACGTCCCAGCATGTAGACTTTCATGTTCTTAGGTGAGATGGTTATGTCTTGCCGAGCCTTGTGCTCACTGTTGCATTTATATGAGTTTTGCAAGTATATAGCTATGACGGGTTCCTAAGGTTTGCCCTCTTCGGGGTATATAGCCAAATGGAAGCCCTGGACGTTATGATATCTTCTATGATGCTAGAGTAGAGTATCTGCGGGCTGGATTTGACCGCTACTGCTGTAGTGTAGGTCTGAGAGAGTATTATGAAGACTTCCGCTGATGTAGAAAATTTTGTGTAAAACTTTGAGAATAATATAAGATACTCACTCATGTTATGAGTTCTTTGTTCTTTTCTGTGTTGGCTATGGGCTGTGGCATCGCATGACACCACCTAATGTGATTCCTAGTTTGTCAGGACCCTAGTCCTCACGGAGGCCGCTGGACGAGCCTCCAAAAGTAGAGGATGAGGAATGATCTGAGATGTCCTCCCTTACAAGGTGAGCGGCAGTGCTCTACCTCAAGGCTGCAGAGGTAGGCGGAAGAGCAAGAGGCATCTGAGGTTGCAAGCTACTATGCTTCACATCTTTGACATATGTCACCACCGAGTGTAACTCAATCACCTTCATGATGTGTGAACTAAAACCCTAACATCTACAATCATTTCTCAACGAGTTGTCGCAATAGTCCACAAGGGGGGTCTCACGGCTTAATGTTGTTGATACAAGGCACTAGAAATAATCAAATATGACCTAGAATGAAGGGGTGGAAAGAAATTGATTTAGGTCAAAATACCTTAAGGAGGGAAGGATTTCAAGAAATTGAATGATTTTCAACTGAGCGGAAAGTCCGGGGAAGGGTTCGTGGCCCTCCAAAATCCTCTAATCGACGATCTTCGAGAAGATTTGGTGGTGGAATCTCAAAATCACCTTGGGGGCCAGTGTGGGAGAGTGAGGGGCTTGGGATATGAAGTGAATAGTTGTGGGAGCATCAGGACCCGACCCTAGGGGTTAAGTCCCCAAACGTCGAACAAGTATAGTATAGGGTCCAGACTAATTTGGTTGACGGAACAGGTCTGGACTTCTCAGAAGTCCTGACTAGTCCGTCTGTAGGGCGGACTAGTCCATTGTGGACTTGTCTCTGCCTACCAGGACTAGTCTAGGAGCCTGTACTTGTCCGTCCTAAAGTGCAGGCTGGTCCGGTCCTAAGGCAGATTCATATATATATATATATATATATATATATATATATATATATATATATATATATATATATATATATATATATATATATATAATTTTCCAATCAAGCATGCAAATCATGCATGTTTTGGCCAAAATCCACCAAGACACAATGAAGTAAAATATTTGAGAGAAAAATGTAGAAGGTAACTTTTTTGCAAGAATGCAAGTTTTGAATAACCTAAACTACTAGCAATTATATGTGCAACATATCAAGCCACATGTCAACAATCTCAGATATTTACTTCATTCCTAAGTTCGCAAAAGCATTTTTCATCTAGTGGCTTAGTGAAAATGTCGTCACGTTGTTTTTCAGTTCTAACATGAGAAATGACTATATCCCCCTTTATCGAATGGTCTCTCCAGAAGTGGTGCCAGATGTCTTAGTGTTTGGTTCTAGAACATTCAACAGGGTTATGGACAATTTTAATGGAACTCTTATTCTCTCATAGGAGTGGAATACGATTCATATTGATACCATAATCCTTAACAGTTTGTTGCATCCAAAGAAGTTGTGCACAACAACATCTGGATGTGACATACTCTGCTTCAGTTGTGGATAGGGCAATAGAGTTTTGTTTCTTGGATGACCACGACACTAGGGACCTACCTAAGAATTGGCAAGTACTATAGGTACTCTTTCTCTCCACCTTACACCCGACATAATCTGCATCAGAATATGTGATGAGATTAATTTTTGTCCCTTTAGGATACCATAGCCCATGGTTTGGTGTATAAACTAAATACCGTAAGATTCTACCAACGTCTTCTGCTTGATCATTGCCACCATCTTGATTTTCATCATCTTAATCTTGGTGGTTATGATCTTGGGAATCTTGTGATTGATTTTGTGTGGGAGGCGCCGGTTGTGATGGAGTTGGATCACATGGACCTTGATTTTCTTGAGGTCCATCATCTCCAAGTGCCATCCTCCTTAATGCTAAGCATGGTGTCTCTTCTTCATATAGCACACATTGATCAACTTGCTCCACTTGGGAACCATTAGTTTCAATAAACACCACGTCACATGTGATTTGAACACAATCGGAGGTTTTGTTGAAGACACGATAGGCATAGGTGTTTGAGTCATAGCCAAGTAAGAAACCTTCATCAGATTTCCAAGCGAACTTCCAAGTCCTAGGCTTCTTGTTGAGAATATAACACTTGCTACCGAGAACTCAAAATATGAGATACTGGGTTTCTTACTGGTAAGAAGCTCAAAGTAAGTTTTCTTCAATAGGCAGTGGAGGTAGAGGCGGTTTGTGACATGGCAAGCGGTGTTGACCGCTTCCGACCAAAACCAGTTCGAAGTCTTGTACTCATCAAGCATGATCCTCGCCATCTCAATGAGTGTGCAATTCTTCCTTTCGGCCACCCAATACTACTCGGGTGGGTAAGGTGCCGAAAACTCATGCTTGATGCCCTCCTCGTCCAAGTACTGCACTTGGGTGTTCTTGAACTCGGTGCCTTTGTCAGTCGTTATCTTCTTGATCCTTTGGGAGAACTCGTTTTAAGCTCTCCTCAAGAATCTCTTGAGGGCACCTTAAGTTTCACCTTTATCTTGCAAGAAAATTATCCAACTGAAGCGAGAAAAGTCATCAACAATTACAAAGCCATGGTTGTTACCGACAATGCTTATATAAGCAATGCGACCGAAGAGTGTGGGGATCGGGGTCCCGACGTCCAAGGATCTCATTGGGTGGTGTCATGCGATGCGGCACTTAACAGCACACAAAAAGAATTACCAAAACATACAAAGTTTTCATTTCATAAATATAATTAGAGTTTACAAAATAGTGTACAATAGGGGTACACACACAGCGGAGCTACATACTCATATTCTCACCTATCTAAGCATGAGAGAAGACATCCATGCCCTAGGACGCTCCTCACTAGCAACATGATGATCATCCAGCGGCAGCGTGGTCCACACGAGATTCTTCTGGACACCTCGAGGTCTCATGTACAACCTGAGCAGCAGAAATAAACTACATGCAAAAATTGTTAAAGCGCAAATGTGACCATAAGGCTCAGCAAGATTGACCCGTCTAACTAGACATATGTCAGGTAAAGTCTAACCATAGGTAAGGAATAGCATAAATAGACTTGCCAACAAGTGGATCCTTATAGTCATGTTTTAAGTAGCAAATGACATTCCTCATGCACGAGACATCATATTGTCCAAAATCAAACAAGAAACGCTTTGTCGATGATATGTCATGCCCAAAGCACAATGCTATTAAAAGTTAAGTATTTGAAAACTGTAAACTTTTAATTGTGCTACCTCTAAGCCACACAAGGTTGCAAAATAATTATAATTCCATACATCATATTCTTCTGGCTTCTTCAGTATTTACTACGCCACGACGCAGTGAACAAGCGATACTCAAATAACAGCGAGGGACAGTGATTGCAATCAGTAGAAATCCGGATAACATGTCACATACACTCATTTCGGAAGTGGATCAAATCACAACTATGTTTTATGCAGCAACCTTTAACAAGAAACTCAAATGTCGAACCGGTCCCACCATCGCGGGCATAAGGTCCCCGCATAGGAGTGTCTGTGCCCACCGGCTGATTTACACCTTGCTACCGTCAACCCACCCCTATCGACCGTGAGGTAATGCCTCGACACCCAAGTTATCAAGTTACATTGGTTTACTGGGTTCCATATGCTCAGTACGCATCCGGTACAATTCAAGCTTGTCCAGCAAGGCCACACATGGATCGGTCCTTGATCGACACAAGCAGGGGCTACGCATGTGAGACCATGTCTCGCTGCATCCTATCCCGCTGCTCGGTCTCCAATTCATATTTACAAACCATTTTTTGCTCATATCTATCCCGTGTGTTAAAATCCTATCCCGCGATTAGATTACAACTACTCAACCTCTACTGGATTCCTAAAAACATAAGCATGTCATTTTCTACTCATCGGGCTGTAAACCTACCCAATACTCCATGGGATTTGTGGGTCATGCAAGTGGAGTAACAAGCACCTTAGCCCTAATGCATAAAACTCATCCTAGACATAAGTGAGCCAAATATAAACTTTTAAATAGCTCTTAAATGCAAAACGGGCTTGCCTTAGTTTGCGACTCGATTAAATGTCAATGGTCAGTGGTCTTCTTCCGGGACTACGCCAAGTAACTTCACGACGGGCACCCAGGCCTTCTCCTCCAAGAAAAGCTCCTCGTTGATCACATATTATCACGTTTCTATTGACATGAAATGCATATAAGTAAACATTGTAACTATACATTTTAGATTAAACAAGTTAAACAAAACTTTAAGACTGATGAGGTTAACTAGGAGGAAGAGGTATGCCTCTATTGTGTGGATAAACAAAGGATGGAGTCAAGTGGTCATAGTAGTGTCAAGATGTGAATTGGAAGGTGCAATGAAAGCATGTAATGCCATTACTCACTTAGCACTTGGAGCTATGCCACTCGAGAAGGCTAAGACTGACTGGTGTGGAAGTGTTGGACTGATTAGGGTAAGTATAACCCAAGAATCAATGTGGGACATCGAAAGCTTGAGTATGAGTGGAGTGTGTAACAAAGAAGGCCGCGACTTAGAAGTCGACCAATGAAGTTTTACAAGCTCACAAAGGTGTAAACCTAGTTAAGTGAGAAGTGTGCTCGCAGGGTTCGGAATTAGGATGAATCGAAGTGGAACTCTAGTAACACTTGGAAGTGGAGTGAGATTGGCATTGCTTGGACTCAAGGAGTCATCAAAAGACAGAAGTAGCAACAGAAATGAATGACCAAGTAGTCATCGCCCATCACTAAACAATATATGAAGGACTATGGAACACTAGTCGCACTATCTTTCTATCCTTATAAGCATGCTCACCTTGTAGGCATTTCACCGAACAGTTTGGATGCGCTCTCGACTTGATTAGTCTTGTACAATTCAGATGTCGTCATGGCCTAAGATGCATGCAGGTTGCGATGCCACTGTTCCTGCATTACAGACCAGCACTGAACATCAACACACTTAGTTTCGCCTTGTAACCATTTCATCGATCACCTAGGCTGCAGCAATGTCTCGACCGATTTTTCACAAATTAGAGCTATCCTTGGCATAATTGTCATCGCCTATGCAGAATAATTGTGTTTCTGCATCATGTGCATCACATACATAACTTGCTTCGCTACCAGGACACTGCCACAGCTCAGAACGTCGTGATGACGCCATGAAGATGGTAGCATCGTGACAGCACAAGTCAAACCGACACAAGCATTCACACGGGCTTGTCGGTGGCGCATAGATGGACTTCGAACATGCTGCAGTGATGCCGTGAGGTGGAGACATGGCGGCGACAACGCAAACGGTCGGCGCCGTGGAGGGAACGATCGTGGACGGCGGTCCGGCCATGGGGCATGGCTCGCAGCAGCAGCAGGGCAGCGGAGGTGAGCAGCAGTCAGCAGCAGGGCGATGGTGCACGGGCAACAGGGAGCCGGCAAGCCGGCCGGCGTGCGCGCTGGGGCTGCAAGGGAGCTGCAGGCCAGCGGCAGCAGCGTGACCATGGGCGGCGAGGGCACAGCATGGCAAGCAGAGACGGGCGAGATGCGGGGCAGAGAGGCAGGCACGGGGTGGTGAGCGGCAGCTGAGGGTGGAACCGGGGACGCGTGCGGCGGAAACCTTGCAGCAGTGGGGGTGCAGGGTGCACGGGGTTGCAGGCAGGGGCGGAGCGGGGAGGCGAGCCGGTCGCCGCCGTGGGGCGGCGCCGTGGGCGGCCGGGTACTCGGCCAGGAGCGGCGTGGAGCAGGGTCGTGATGAGGCACGAGCAGGGAAGAAGCAAAATCTAGTTTGTGTATTGGGGATAGTCTAACCTGTGGGCCCCAATAATTGATCTTATCCTCTTTTTCTTTTTCCCATATTCGAAACCATGTTTAAACGAGTTCAACGTACAATAACATGGGGATAGTTATTTGATATGTGGTTAATCCAATTTGTGAACCAAATTATAGAATTGAATCAATTAAATTTCAAATTCAAATTTGAATTTGAAAGCACCCAAGGCTTTTGTTTTTATTCTTTATCTATTTTCTCTTCTAAAAACCAATATAAATCCTAAATAATTAGCGTTAATCAATTAAGGGTTCCAATCCCTACATTTTGTAAATTCAAACTTTAAGCTCAAATTTGTTTGGATTTTTATCCTTTGCACAGTTTGATTTTTATTCCTTACGGACCCAAATTTATTGGTGCCATGAGTCGAAGTAGAGAGAGAGCACATGGGTACAGCCGGGATCGACGATAAGGACAGCCTCAAAACTAGCTTGTGCATGAAGCATCATTGGCACACACATCGAGTCGGCTCTTGATAAGTACGAGCATAGGAGGAAACCAAGCGACGTTTGATGAGAGCTGATTTGTGGGCCACCCGATTAGTGGGTCCCACCCATGATATTATTCTCACTGGTCCGAACAAAAGATTAGGATGGAAGTTCTCGAAGATCGGCTCTTTCTCAAGTTGATGTTGGAACTTGAGTTTTAACTAACATTCGAATTGTTAATCTTTTATGTGGAATATTCCAGTTAAGGCTTTAAGTTTTAACAAGTTCCTATTTTTAGTGAACATTGGTTAACTCACATAGTACATGTGAGCTTGGATTTCCAAGTCCACTTTCAAAAATTTTAAGTTTGCATTTTTGCATTTTTGTTCTTCCGAAAAGCGGGCTTTTACAATCCTTCCCCCTTAAAAGAATCTCGTCCCGAGATTCTACCAAATAGAATAGCATAAACCAGTAGGGAACGATCCGTAAAAAGGGTCATTCACTAAGGAAAATGGCAATGCCCTTAAAGTCTTGGGTTCTATGAAGTAGTGATTATCTTAAGTCATCTTATAAAATTCTAAAGTTTGATTTTTGGTAATTCCAGTCTTCAGATTGAAAATTTCGACAGGATGCTCGTCATGACAATACCACGTCGTAAAATTTTCTTGCCTGTTACTGAACTTTTATCGCTGTCCTCTTACATTGGCATGACATCTTCTCCTGTCCTAGTCTTGACTTGAAGAATCAGCACTTATTCTTTGCTTCTCTAGGTCAACTCGCTAGTTTGAACCTATCTTTGCATTGTTTCTTGGTTGCTTGCTTGATTTTGCATAGGTCCTTACAACTCAATGTGGTATTTCCCTTGACATGAGTTAAGATGGTTTACGAGGTTAAACAACAATCATTAACCTCGTTTGATGTTTAGTCAACCATATGATCCCTTAGCTGTAGCATAAGAGTAGCGAAGCACTCAACACTCTCATTTGATCAAAACAGCAGAAATACTAAAGATATGGTGAGTACAATGCTTTTGGGTATATCAACATATTCAGACAATAGAAATAGAAGTTGAAGACTCTTTGCGGTGGCATATGAAGATTTACGGATTCAGTATCCTCACATGCTCTCAACACCACAAAGAACTCAATCATATGGTAACTACAAGGTTATCAAGGTATCAAGGTTACCATATACCAAGTCAAGAACTTAAAGGAACTTCAAGGAGTTTCGTGAGGTTGATAATCAAACGGAACCTTTGTGAGTAATGAGAATCATAGATTGTACAAGGTTGATCATCTAAGCGGGGAACACACGATGAAGAATGGTATAATTGCAACAATCAAAGCACTTGAACCTAAACAAGTCAAGGATGGAAGTTCAAGTGTCTGTTTAGTTGCAAGGGAGGTTGAGTGATCGGTTGCCTCGGTATCACTCAATGAAAGAGAGATCAACCATATAAGATGTCAAATGAAGATGGTGAAATTATCGTAGTTATTTGACACCTTGGAATAGTCTGAATGGAAGTACATAATCTTGCTTTGAATTTTAGTATTATCATGCATTATATCATTCGTACTTCAGTGGTAATGATGCGTCATATGTTGTATGGT
Organism: Tuctoria greenei; assembly: GCA_036927565.1. Taxonomy (NCBI): domain Eukaryota; kingdom Viridiplantae; phylum Streptophyta; class Magnoliopsida; order Poales; family Poaceae; genus Tuctoria; species Tuctoria greenei. The sequence goes on along the minus strand of JAYESD010000007.1, from coordinate 20,915,820 downwards.
GCAATAAATATGCACATGGTATGGTGCAAATGGTGCATATGTATGGTGCAAATGGTGCACATGTATGATGCAAATGGTGCACATGTAGGGTGCAGTAGCTTTTATAGTTTTAGCAATACTAAATGAACCACACACACAAACTCGAGTACGGTCTGATGATTTGCAAGGATTTGATACTGTGATCATGAAAGACACTCAACAGGTGATGTCTCTTCCATGGCTCGACCATGATCAAGAGATTCACTTTTAAGAGCACTGACAAGGAATGCGGAAAGTATATCACGATCTTGATATTTCAAAAGCTTGTACATATTCTAATCAACTTAATTGCATATTCATCTATGTCTTGGAGGTACCTGTTGACTTGAGGAGTGTCTTCAACAAAAGAAAAATAACTAACTATATGTTGAAGGTTATCCCTAGACACCTGGTCGATATCACTAGACACATCTCTAGTGATGTTTCACTTAACTTTCGCTTCGATCAATCAGGAGGAACGGATATCATTCTCAATCACTTTAATGGAGTTGAAGTCACACTCTTCTAGAGTAACCTAACCTGGTGGTAGAGGTTGGATCCTCTTTAAGATGTAATCTCACTTGTTTGCTTTGTCGTTGACACATCACAGTGTGCCAAAGAGTGCTAGTTGACCACTACAGTTACTTGAGTGTTCACCTTCCCCCTTTTAGTTTTTAACCAGGATGTCCAAGCGTAACTCAAACTATCCTCATGGGAAGACGAGATGCAACTCGAGTAATTGCGACTTGCGTTCAAAATCACAAGAGGTGATGTGACAAGTCACATAAATCAAACACTAGTATGTCTATCCAAGGAAAAGAGCTTCAAATGAGTTAAACAGTCTATTCTACTTGGTAAATAGTTGAGTCCCAACTCTTGGTTTCTTACGACACTCCTCGAGTTGAAATCAAGAACCGAATGCCTAACAAAACCCAAAATTTCCAAACTGGCCAAGCTGTTGTGACAAATGACCAGTCTGGACGCAAACTCGATTTTGATCCAGTTAATGGCAAAATCAGATCTTGGGATGAATAACAAAGTTAAAGTACACTTCAAGACCTTTCTAAAAAAGTATTGGTTTGCCCCTATATTATTTTTGGTTTTCATGTTATACTATTATAAAGTTGGCAGAATTTTCTGGCACTTTCAGCAGAACTAGCTTAAAAAGTAGCAGTTTTGATCCAACGTTTCCATACAGTTTTATACCATATCTAGAAACATTATTATGGGCAAAGTTGTAGACACGGTAAATAGATTTCCAGAAAGTACTTATTTGTCTTCATATCAGTTCTTGATTATGAGAGATGCATTTTTAAGCTTTGCTAAAATTTCAGCATTCAGAATTTTATGTTCAGTTCAGATTGACAAGTTCTTGATTAAGAGAGATGCATTTTTAAGCTTTGCTAAAATTTCAGCATTCAGAATTTTATGTTCAGTTCAGATTGACAACTATGTATTCAAACACGATTTAGAATAGGTAGATGACATTTTTAGGTCTGGAGTTGAATAGAGAACTTGTAGAGGACTTCTAAATATTTCCAAATATTATTCGTTTTACCTAATAGCACTTCTGGTTGAGGAGATATTGCCTTTGCAATTTGACAGTTTTTCTGAAAATTTGGACAGCACCTACATTGTTTATGGCCGATCTTGTCCACGGTTTTCAGATATATAGACATCAACGTTTGCAAAAAATAATACATAGAAAAATTGTTGCATACATCCTCAGGATTTCAGAAATGTAAAACACACAGTCATCCGATGATTCTATTCGAAATTAAGATGAAAACCATTACTGAATACAAACCTGCGAGATTCTGAACTGCCAATACATCTTAAACGATACTTCGATTTAATCCCAGTTATTGTGATATTTAGCCTTAGAGTCAAATATAAACTTGATATAGGACTCCTTAAGCTTTCCAAAATTTTATAGCTTGCCTAGTTCACATTTCTCGATTGGAAGATATGCCAGTTCAAAGTCCACTGATTATCTGAATAGTGTAGTTAGTACCAGCACAGAGTACCAGTTTCAACCCCCTATTTCAAATAATTCTGTACCAAAATTGGAAATACTTTGAACTACAAAATCGTAGAATAGATACTTCCCTTTCCGAAAATGCATCACAATGGCCTAGAATAGTTTTCGGCAAACAAATGTGGCATAAAATACAGATGCTGATCCACTAAAGATCAGAACAGAAACAGTTGTAGTTAGAGTGCTTTTTCATCTTCTTCATGATGTTTTATGGTTTGGAGTTCAACAGAAGATTCAGAGAAGACTCTCCAAGCTTTCTAGAAAGTATTTATTTGCCTCCATATCCCTTATGGTTGAAGAGATATGGATTTTTGAAATTGGACAATGTGCCCAGATTTCTAACGAAATTCTGACAGGACTTTATTTGTTGGGGCTGATCTGGTTGCTGATTTCCAGGTAGAGAACAACAAAATTTGACAGCAAGTTATATTGCAAACTTGTTGTACAGGTCGCAAGGTTTCGGGAAATGTATTACATGAAGTTATCCGATGATTCTACCACTAGTTAGGATCGAAATTGTAACCATATACAGATCTGTCCCGATCTGATTCCAGATTTGTTAGAGTTTGTAACTTCGAATTTTTCCTCGAGTTACATGAAGATTCTGACGTGGAGTTCAGTAGAAAAATTGTAGATAACTCTCTACACTTTCCAACCATATAACATACACCTAGATTGGTTGAATAACCTAGGATATATGGCTCTATGAAATTCACCCAAAATCTGAATAGAGCTGGTCGCAGTCGTAGCTACCTAGTGTACCAACTTCAACTCAGGATTGGAATTTGCAAAGTGCCAAACTGGAAGACACTTCGCATGACCAACTTGGGGAAAATATTACCCTCTTTCCAAAACTGCATCACAAGGATCAAGGAGAGTTTTATACGGATGAATATGGTAAAAACACTAAGGCTAGATCATGAGATCAAGGAGGTGGATAAATGTTGATTTCCAAGGATTTGGGCCGGTTCAAAGTGCTTTCCTGTCCAAATTGTCCAAGGAAAAAGTCATAGAGGATTTGAAGATCTTCTTAACCATATAGCATAACCATAGGTTCTCTAACAACTAACCAAGATTTCAACCCCGCGAAGTTGAGAAAACATCAGCCAGAAACAAAGAATCTTGGTTCTATACCTTTCTCAAGCCGATAACAAATGACATGAGTCCAAGCATACAAGCAACTAATAGTCGGACTTCAAACACATTGCATCCATTCTGTCGTGGGGGCTGGTCAAGTATCAAATATGATACTACTGATACTATGTGCCTCACCAATGTAAAAATATAACCGGTATATCCGGATACGTCTATAGGTGGCCCTAGTATCGTTCACTCGCAACCGTGTTCTACACGAGTCACTACCGTAGTTAGTGTAGCTGTAGAAGACAAACAATCCCCTTTCACTCCTTCACACCTCAGGGCGGCACGGGGAAACACAACACGCGGTCAGAATAATATATATGAAAGTAAATACATACGACTCTGGTGTGATTCGCCCTCGAGCGAAGTCATGTCTCGAGGTACATAGTTGTACTACGTCTGTACAGCAAAGACTCCTGCACGAACCGGCTTATACACGCTTGAGCATACGTGTTTCTCATGCTCCCATAGAACATGAATAGTTCTAGAGATGCATACTATCGGGTTATCCACCACCCGACGGGGTCTCCCACTAATTTTTTGTCACGCTGGAGTACCGCGTGTCATATGTTCTCAGAAACATGAAAAGCTTCAGAGACTCATATTGACATTCCGTGCAAAGCCACGGAAACATCACATACCACATCTCGTATGCAAAGCTTACCGAGAATGATCCGCTCTTGGTGGCGCACCTTACCTCTTACCTTACAGATGGAGCGTCGTTACAAAATAATAAAACAAGTAAGTTACTTCACCACCTTTATAACTTATACTTGTTAGAGTCCTTAATGGGCATATAGCTAATCCTCAATCGATCACTTCAGAGTTTTCAAAAATAGGCTCTTTTTGTGCGTGCTATTCCCAATGAGGCTCTGATACCATGTCTGTGGTGACCGGGGTCCCGATATCCAAGGATCTCGTTGGGTGGTGCCGTGCGATGCGGCACCTAACAGCACACACAAAAAGAATTACCAAAACATACAAAGTTTTCATTTCATAAATATAATTAGAGTTTACAAAATAGTGTTCAATAGTGGTACACACGCAGCGGAAATACATACTCATATTCTCACCTATCTAAGCATGAGAGAAGATGTCCATGCCCTAGGACGCTCCTCACTAGCAACATGATGATCATCCAGCAGCGGCGTGGTCCACACGAGATTCTTATCGACAACTCGAGGTATCATGTACAACCTGAGCAAAAGAAATAAACTACTACCTGCAAAAATCGTTAAAGCGCAAATGTGAGCATAAGGCTCAGCAAGACTGACCCATCTCACTAGACATATGCCACGTAAAGTCTAACCATAGGTAAGGAATAGCATAAATAGACTCGCCTACAAGTGGATCCTTATATTCATGTTTTAAGTAGCAAATGACATTTCTCAGGCACGGCACATCATAGACTCCACAATCAAACAAGAAACGCTCTGTCAATGATATGTCATGCCCAAAGAACATAATGCTATTACAAGTTAAGTATTTGGAAACTATAAACTTTTAATTGTGCTATCTCTAAGCCACACAAGGTTGCAAAACAATTATAATTTCATACATCATATTCTTCTGACTTCTTCAGTATTTACTACGTCACAGCGCAGTGTACAAGTGGTACTCAAATAACTGTGAGGGACGGTGATTGCAATCAGTAGACACCCGGATAACACGTCACATACACCATTTAGGAAGTGGATCAAATCACACTTCAATACTATTTTGTACGCAGCAACCTTTCACAAGAAACTCAAATGTCGAACCGGTGCCACCATCGCGGGCATAAGGTCCCTGCATGGAGCGTGTCTGTGCCCGCCGGCAAATATACACCTTACAACCCTCAACCCACCCCTATCAACTGTGGGGTAATGCCTCGACACCCAAGTTATCAAATTACATCTGTTTCCTGGGTTCCATATGCCCGGTACGCATCCAGTACAGTTTGAACTTGTCCAGCACGACCGCACACGGATCGGTCCTCAATCGACAGAAGCAGGGCTACGTATGTAAGACCATGTCTCGGTGTATCCTATCCCGTTGTTCAGTCTCCAATTCATATTACAAACCATTCTTTGCTAATATCCACCCCGTGTGTTAAAATCCTATCTCGTGAGTAGATTCTATCTACTCGACTTCTACCGGATTCCTAATAACATAAGCACAACTTTTTCTACTCGTCGGGCTGTAAACCTACCCAATAATGAATGGGATTTGTGGCCTAAGTTGCATGCCAGTTGTTACACCACAATGTTCATGCATTACAGACCAACACTAAACAAAAACACACTTAGTTTCGCCTTGTAACAATTTTATCGAACACTTGGGCTACAGCACTGTCTCGACCAATTCTTCACAAATTAGAGCTAACCTTGGTCTAATTGTCGTCACTAATGCAGCATCAATGTGTTCCCGCATCATGTGCATCACATACATAACTTGCTTCGCTACCAGGACACTGCCATAGCTCGAAACATCATGATGACGCAATGAAGATGATAGTATCGGGACAACAAAAGTCAAACCGACACGAGCCCGCACACGGTCTTGTCAGTGGCGCATAGATGGACTTGGAACATGCCCCAGTGATGTCGTGAGCTAGAGACATGGCGGAGACAGTGCAACCGGTCAGTGCCGCGGAGCTAACAACCGTGGATGGTGGTGCGGCCATGGGGCACGGCACGCAGCAGCGGCAGGGCCGCGGAGGTGAGCAGTGGCCGGCAGCCGGGCAACAGTGCACGGGCGACAGGGCACCAACGTCCTGGGCAGTGTGCACGCTGGGGCTGGAAGGAAGCTGCAGGCCGGCGGCAGCAGCGTGACCGTGGGCGGCGAGGGCGCAGCATGGCGAGCATAGACGGCCGAGATGCCGAGCAGATAGGCGGGCGCGGGGAGGTGAGCGATGCCTGGGGGCGGTGCCAGGGACGCGTGTGGATGTGTAAGACAGCCATAATCTACGGCACAGAGGGGCGGAGAGGGAGGCGTGACACGAGCGAGCGGCTGGCGCGAAAACCTTGCAGCGTTGGCAGCACAGGGTGCACTGGGTTGTAGGCAGGGGCAATGTTGGGAGGCAAGCCGGCGGCCAACTTGGGGCCTCTAAACATTTTCATTCTAGCAATAACACTATTATTTAAGCCTCTAAACATGAATTCATTCTCGCTAGAACTATAAAAGTCATCTCATTAATGTAATGCAAAGAAGAGCTTTTAGATTTAACATTTCTCTTCCCTTCCATGGCCATAAGGAATGTGTGGATTGAAGTATTCCACTCTCCCTTATTGGGCAAGAGGGACTTCCTCATGGTTGGCCTCTTGATGGCGATGTTCGTCACCTCTTCTTCATCATCAGAAGAAGACTCATCGTTGGAGTCTTCTTCTTCTTCTTCTTCTTCTTCTTCTTCTTCTTCTTCTTCTTCTTCTTCTTCTTCTTCTTCTTCTTCTTCTTCTTCTTCTTCTTCTTCTTCTTCTTCTTCTTCTTCTTCTTCTTCTTCTTCTTCTTCTTCTTCTTCTTCTTCTTCTTCTTCTTCTTCTTCTTCCATGTGTCAAACTCTTATTTATGAGGATTTTAAGCCAGTGTACATCTATTATGTTGCTTCACCGTCTTCTATTGCGAATCTTCTGAGTTGTCTCCCGATCATCTAAATCATGGCCTCCTGCACAGATCGGTTGACCTCAAGTGTGATCATGAGAGTATCCCAAATCTCTTTGGTGAGCTCCAACTCATCCACCTTGTTTAACTCTTCTTTGCTCAAGGATGAGTTGAGCACGGCTACCGCTTGAGAATTGTGGTGAATTTGTTGCTCTCATCTTCACTTGATGTTTGCACTTTTTTCCTTGGACTTGGATGATGCTTTAAAAGCAATGTGTTTATTTATGATGGAAGTTACTCTAGCAAGGTCTTTAATATGTCGGGCTTCCATCTCCATCATCTTATGATAGATGATCTTCCCTACCACCTTATCCGGAGTCATCTTGTGGAAGTTAGGACACTCTCGGATCAAAGTGCATAGGGTGACATAGCAAGGCATGAATGCCCTTATCATCCTCTTCACCACTTCATGGTATGTCCACTTCTTGCATCCATATGTCAAACTCTTGTTGATGAGGTTTTAAGCCAGCGTACATCTATTGTGTTGTTTCACGGTCTTCCATAGTGAATCTTCCGAGTGGTCCGTCGATCATCTAAATCTTGGCCTCCTGCGCGGATCGGTTGCCCTCAAGTGTGATCTTGAGAGTATCCCAAATATCTTTGGTGAGCTCCAACTCATCCACCTCGTTGAACTCTTCTTGGCTCAAGGATGAGTTGAACACGGCTGCCGCTTGAGAATTGTGGTGAATTTGTTGCTTTTGCTCATAATTGAGTTCTTCATCATCCACAGATATATCTATACATGTGCATACAATGTGTCAAATACTACGATTGAGAGAGATGAGATGCAATTTCATGTTATCCTTCCACATAGTCTAGTTAGTACCATCCAAGTGAGGTGGTTCGCTCAATGGAATAGACAAGTAATAAGAATGTGAACACTGCAAGGATTCCGGTTTATCGCAACGAAAAAATTCATCGCAATAGGTTGTTTTTTGTCATAGTAGGTCACTATTGCAATGAAAAAGAGTGTGACGATAGGTTTTATGAATCATTGAAATATGTCTCGTGGTGATAGGTTATTGCGCCGACTTGACATCCGTGGCAAATAGTATTGTATTGCAATGATTTCACATCGGTGGCAAATAGTATGATATTGCAACGATTTCACATATTGCGATGATTTAACGTATTGCAATGATTTCACAATCGTGGCAAATAGTACGATATTGCAACGATTTCACATTCATGGCAAATAGTATGTTATTACAACGATCTAGCGTATTGCGACGATTTAACGTATTGCAACGAAGAGCAAGGTATTGCAACGATTTCACATTCGGGGTAATAGTAGGTATTGCAAAGGTTCCACATTCGTGGCAAATAGTATTTTATTGCATTGATTTATCGTATTGTGACGATTTAACGTATTGTGACAAATAGCATGGTATTGCAACGATTTGACATTCGTGGTAATAGTATGTGATTGTAACAATTTTACATTCGTGGCAAATAATACAATATTGCAACGATTTAGCGTATTGCGTCAATTTAACGTATTGCAACGAATAGCAGGGTATTGCAGCGATTCCACATTCGTGGCAATAGTATGCGATTGCAATGATTTCACAGCTGTAGCAAATAGTACAGAATTGCAATAATTTGATGTATTACGACGATTTAATGTATTGCAACAAATATCACAGTACTGCAACGATTTCACATTCGTGGCAAATAGTATGGTATTGGAACGATGTCACAACCATGGCAAATAGTATGGTACTGCGACGGTTTAACGTCCGTGGCAAATAGTATTTTATTGCAATGAGTTCACAAATTTGGTGAATAGTACTATATTGCAACGATTTCAGATCCGTGGGAAATAGTATGGTACTGCAATGATTTCAAATCCATGGCGAATAGTTTGGTATTGCAACAATTTATTATCCATGGCAATAGGTTTGTAATGCAACGTTTCCTGATGTGTGGCAATAAGTTTCTAATGCAACGTTTCCTAATCTGTGGCAATAGGTTTATAATGAAACGTTTCCTGATCTATGGCAATAGGTTCGTAATGCATCATTTTCTGATCTGTGGCAGTATGGTTGTAATTCAATGTTTAATGATTTGTGGTGATAGAGGTGAAATGCAACATTTTCTCATTTGTGGCAATAGCGTTGTAATGTAACATTTTCTGCGTGGTGGCAATAGCAGTCTAGTGCATTGTTTTTTGAGTCGTGGCCAAATGTTTATACTGCAATGTTTTGTAATTCATGGCAATAGCTTCCTATTGCAACAATTTATCATTCGTGATAGAAAATTCGTAATGCCACATTTTATAATTAGCGGTAGTAGAATCCTTTGCACCTGGTTTGAAAATTAGTGGCAATAGAATCACGAGTTTAACAATAAACATCCATCAATTTATATTGTAACATGCATAACAACACTCAAGTATTATTACTAACGTGACGTGTTTGGATGTTGAAAGTTTGCCTAAGCTGATCGGGACTAATTATTGGAACAGGTGGCTTTTGGCGGCCCTTTTGTTAGACCTTTGGTGGAGTGGTCTCCATCATTTTGCGCACTTCAGCCATCATTGAGAGGTGCATGTCCTCCATTTCTTGAGCTCTCTGTGCACGATTAGTTACTATCTAACCTTCTAAGTTCTGGACTTGAAGGTTTAACTCTTCATTCTTCATGTTTATGCAGTCCATCTGGGTGGTTAAGCTATCATTTCTTCCTTCCAATTATTGCACTTGGTTATTAAGGCCTGCATTTTTATCTTCTAAGTTTCGAACTTGTTCGTTGAGGTGTTCAATCATCTGGATACGCATACGTTCATGTTCAGGACCAGTAGGGTTAGCCCTGTAACCACACCCCCGTGATCCTGCACAACCGATTGAGGATCTATAACAACACTGAAAGATGTGGTTTCTCTCCTCATTTCGAACGGGGCCTCCCTCCGCAGCTTCCTTGTTATCCACATGGGCCCATGCCTGGCTTTATATATGAAAAGAAAAGTCACGGGTACATTGCAAATATTTATTTAATTGGGGATTGTTTGAAATGTTACTCACATGTACAGCTTCTGCCTGCTCGTCTGCCCAATCACAGTTCTTCAAATGGCTTGCCTCCCAAAGCTGTATGTCATCGGGTTCTTCTCTGGTCTATGGGTCTCGCTAAATAAAATACAAGTAAAATTCAACATGTAGGTATACATATTGATTGCAACACAAAGTAAAAGCGTAATTTATTTTTCATACATTCTCGTAACTAAGTTGGGCATAGGATTTGGAGCCAAGCAAGTTATTTGTCTTTTGTCTTATTCCATTTTTAGAATCGGTTTTGCTTATTGACTGCAATAATTCTATGAATTAATTCTACAAATGAATATAAATCAAATAGTTTTTGTATTATGTGAAGCTATTAAAAAGTTAGCTGACCTTGAATCGCTTAGACCCAAAATATTGTATTAGGTGCAACCACTTGGGTGCTAGTTCGTCAGCAGGCTTGTTTCATATACGTTATTCATCGGTCGAATAACTCCTATAGGTGGCATGCAGAGTCGAGCGCCACCCCTTGTAGCGCTCACCAGCAAAAATTTTCTTACACTCTCTTGTGTGTTCTCCATGTCCCAGGAATTCTGTACATTGTATAACAAGTTGTTGTAAATGTACAAGATGGAGATTTCAAGAAAAAAAATACTTATGTGGGATGTGGTGATACTAACTAGAATGTCTCGTACTATATCTCTCTTGTTACTATCGCCAAGCTCTGCCCACTTTACTGCACTGCTGAGGGATACATGTTTTTTTTTTGTAAACATAACCACATCATTGACAAAGTGCCGCTGATTAATACCAACTGCAACACCAACCTAGTGAAGAACTTATTTGATAGTTTCACATGCTCCGTTCTACAGACTTGGTATGCATAGCATATTCTGGCAACCTTAAGTCCTTTAGCCACACTTCTTCCAAACTACTTTCCTTCTATTACATTGATTCAAACGATAAACGATTGAAGCAAATTACTACTTGACCAAGTTTAGTATCATGTACAAATAGTGTGAAAATAACAAAAGTGTGATGTTGTATCATCTTCAGCACGAGTGCGGCAAATGCGAGCGTGGGACAACCGTGTCCCAATAGCATTTTGTTCTGTATTTCTCCCTCCCAATTTATATTAATTGTCGTATCAGACTAACAAATGTTTTATAAATGAACTTGTTAGGACTGTCTGAACGACAACTATTTTGATCGGGGGGAGCACATTGTTGTTTTCTTTGATGCTGTTCATACCCTAAAACGATCCATCAGGTACACATGTTAGTGGTGCTACTGCACTCGTAGTACTGTGGAGGATTTTCAGTCCATTAGCAAAATAGGTAAGACCAAAGGGGCGGGCATGTAGCTAGCAATGCTAGACTATAAAAAGATAGGGTTCACCAGTTCGGTCTGACTGACAACAGCCGGTGCGCGCCTCGAAGTGAAATTGGTTGCAGGGCGAGTAATGAACGCCAGCGGTAGCAGGTGGCGAATGCAAGACAGATAAGGCAGGCAGCTTGCGGGATTGAAATCTTCTGTAGTACTGAACCTGCAGTAATTGCCACTGACATGTGGGCCCATGAGACATCAGGTCCACTTGTTAGAGGCAACTACTATAGTGCAGTACTATATAGTCACAGCTTGCGACGCTTAACAGAGTGAGGGTTCAGTCTAGCCAAGATCACAAGGAGCAAGTCTCGAAGAGGATTAGTGGCAGAGCGAGTAATGGCCAGGGATTTGCGGGCGACGGGGTCATCATGGCACGCGAAGGATAAGACATGGCGATGGGCGAGGGAGACACGTCGGGGTGGACACTGAAGTGACCATCAACAGGTCGTGGGCGCCGGTGCTGGCCGGAGTGGCCGGCGGTGAGAGAGTACAGCGTGGAGGCATCAAAAAATCTCGCCATCACACAGGCTGATGAACTGTTAACTATAAAGACTAGGAAAGTAGAATCGTAAGGCATGCTAAAACAATTAGTAGAGCCTAGGAAATAATGCAAATGACTATGATACCCATCATCAGAACATTTAAACGACAGAACGTAGTCTCTCAAAATGCTCCAAATTCAATGCCAAAGGAGTAAAAAACTAACACGCTCTACCAAAACAAATGGAACGGTAGAGAGGCAAGAAGTAATGTGATGTGATATGGGTAGTTGGAAGCAACCAATAGAGTTGGAGTGGGACATTTTTTAAGCTCCAATAGTAAAGTTATGCTGAGACGAAAGGAGTATTTCTAGTTTGTATATCTATACCTGTTGTTGTTCAGGCATCTTAGTACCAGGGAGTGAAGAATCTCGGGGTTCATGAACATCATGTACTGCAATATTCTCTGCATACAATGCAATGGGAATTAATGTTTTCTAAAAACTTTTAATTTTTATAGTAAACACGCTTATAGTTATACCAGGTGCTTGTTGGCCAACTTGAATGCTTGTAGACGACATCACAGTTTGATGTCTTATTCCTAAAGTAAAGAGCATTGTAAGTAATCATTCCAAATAACAGTGATAACGTCATATTACATGACCGACGTTGATTTTGGATCGGGCGGTGTGGTTTCTATAAATTGACAGTGTTTGTTTCGAACGCAGAAATTAGAAATTAAGGAATAGGAAAAAATGTACGACCCGAGAAAGCCACAAGAAACAAAAAATTGTAAAAACCGTGAGAATTGAAAATCTTAGAAATACAAATTTGTAAAACAGGAATGAGGGTACAACATTTGGAGTGGTTGATTAGATAACTAGTGTGTCATTTACTTCTAAATCCAGAAATTACATACTACCTCCGAATTTTAATATTTGTCATTCCCGACCATGAATTGAACTAGAAATAGTACCGTAATAAGTTGTCGGAGCGACATTTATTTTGGGAGATATGTAGTACATGCTATATATATATATATATATATATATATATATATATATATATATATATATATATATATAAAACTAAATTTGTGAAACATAAGAGCAAATTTCTTCTTTGTTAATTTAGTTAATCTTCGTATATGAGCATGGATCGTGTAGAACTTAACTAGCCCAGAACTACATGGATCGTGTAGAATCTAGACAATATAGCTCTATAAAAAAATGGCATGGATCGTGTAGAACTTACCTAATAGAAAACTGGAGTCTGGGTTGTCACAAGGTGGTGTCAGCGATTAAGATGTTCGGTAGAGCCCGTCAAACTTGGTCGCCCGGCATTCTACCCACAAGTCACCACCACCAAGAGCTACGATGCGTACTGCGAGATCCATGGGGAAAAATTTTGTAAAAACCGTGGGATATGAAAACAACGGAATTTATTAGGAATACAAGTTTTGAACACAGGACAGAGAGACAACACATTTGGAGTACAGCGAGATCACCGGAAGGGTGGGGCAGTGGTGTGCCAGGAACAGAGGCCAGTGTTTCCATTTACGCGTGGCTGAAATAGGGTAACAATAGGCGAGACTGAAATTGGAGGCGCATGGAGTGAAAATTGAATTGTCAAAATCTCAATTGTAGTGCGCCAAGAAGAACAAAAATTTTTTTGTGGGCGTGGAGAATTTGACGCTAGTCGTGCCCTTGTGCATGCATGCAATTGTGATTCATTACATATCATGTCGTGTCGATTCCTTCACATGGTGCATGTAGCTAGAGGGATAGACTTCTTCGGACAACTTGCTTGCTTCTTAATTATAGTATGGCCTAGCTGCTTGCTCGCTGTGCGACCACTAGCTCCCCTTTATCTTTGTTGCCATGCATGGAGATCAAAAATCTAAAAGCAGTCATGTGCTAGCTAGTGGGACATTAAAAAAATACCAAAAAAATATGAATCGCCAAATGTATGTGTGCTAATGCAAACGACATGCAAATACAGATCACCCAAGTCCATGAAAAGACGATGGCAAATCCATGGCATAGTAAAAGGTAAATAATCAGCAATCTGTGACATTGATCACAATGAATGATAACATATAGTATATGTAATACTAAAAATACATTTTCACATGCATCACAATTTTTTGTCAATGCATGAGCTATAGAAAAAATAATCTCATCATTTATGAAATTTTACCAAGTTAGTATTACCTAAGGTTGCCTGAATTTTTACCGGATTTTAGCCTTTATGACACATGCAATATAAACGGTCCCTAGTTACAAACAAACAGGAGATATTTTTCGATACTTCATAGGACACATTGTTCATGAACATAAAAGACATTTTTTATTAATATAAAAACAACACATATATTACAAACAAGAAATACGAAAATACATAGAAAACAAGAAAAAGAAAAACTACTTCTAATCCTACTCTACTCGGAGGAGGTCTCCTCAACCTCCGCCGCTGCCGCCACCTTTTCCTTCTCAAACACCAGAGTCCGAAGCTTCCGGGCGATAGTGTGCAAAAGGTGCTGGTGGCCCTCCACCCCAGCGACCTCCGTGATCTTCTCGTGGAGGGCGTGGAGACGAGCGGCCACAAAGCTTAAATCGAAGCAGTAGTGGCTGGCGCTGCGGAGTCCATGCTGGTGTGGACGGAAAGGGTCCCAAGAACCAGACGTCGACAAGAGCAATTGCTTGAAATTGCGTCCTTGAAGAGATCATCAAAATCCCTAGAATCCAATGAGTGACAGGGATGTCACATTATGTGCCTCCACGTGTGAGAGGCAATAACTAAAATTTTATTGTAGACATGCACCGATGAGAACATCGGGAGACCGATTCAGAGATCAAACCCCAAACCGATAAGTGGCGACCCATACTTAATGTTGATCCATGAGTATGTTTTCCATGAACTTTTAGTATGAAGACAACAGTAATATTATCCTTGGTAAAGTCTGATCGCTAGATCAATCACGGGCTAAGATTATATAAAATTGGTCACCAACGGTATTCTTTTTGGAAAGATGATGATAAAAATTGCAGTACATAAACCGCCGACTACAAATGAAAAGATTGAGTGAAAGAACACAAAAGAGGAGAAACATAGACTCAACCACTCTCTCAATGGACTCCCAACCAAGAAACGTCGATTGTCGCAACACAATGAATTCTTCGCTACACATTGAATGCTAGTTATCTCGCCCCTTTTTCAAAAAGGAGTTGTTTTTCCATACTACTTAGGACATATTGTTCATGAGCAGAAAAGACATTTTTCATTAACATAAAAACAACACATATATTACAAACAAGAACCATGAAAGCACATAGAAAATAAGAAAAATAAAAACTACTCCGAATACTACTCTACTCGGAGTCGGGGGAGATCTCCTCTACCACTTTCATTGTCGTCGCCTCCGCCGCGGCCCCTGCTGCCGTCACCTCGTCCTCCGACAATTGAGTTCGAAGCTTCCGGGCAATGGTCTGCAAGAGTTGCTGGCGCCCTCCACCCCAGCCACCTCCCATATCGTCTCGTGGAGGACATGGAGACGATCGGCCACAAAGATTAACCCAAAGTAGTAGTGGCTGGCGGTGTCCATACTGGTGTAGACAGGAAGTTTCTGAAGACCCAGACAGTCGCACGAGTGAGATGTATCAGAAAATACATCCCGCGCCAGTTTGTCGAGCTTTTTTGCGCGCTCGACGACGGCGGACAGGTGCTCGGTGGCCTCCTTCAGGCGTCGATCGAGTTCATCGACTTGGTATTGGAGGAGGCGGACAGTATTATGAGACCTATGTGTGCTGAATACATTGGCTTGTACTAAATACAATTGCTTTGATGATGTAAGTTCTAAAATTCTGCTAAAACACCCTTTTTAGCAAGGTCCGACTCTAGCTCTGAGCTTCTACAAGGTCCGACAATAGGTCCAACTTGCTTTGTCAAGGTCCCACATGTTTTGGGTAGGTCCGGTGAGCTTTGTCTTTAACTCTGGCATGTCTTTGATAGCTCCTACATGTCTTTATTAAGCCCCGATATGTTCTGCTAGGTCTGACTTATGTTGGTTAGCTCTGACATATTTTTCTAGCTCTGGCGCTAGGTTGTACTAGCTTTGGTAAGCTCTAGCGCTAGGTTGTACTAGCTTTGGTAAGCTCCGGCTCAAGCTCCGGTTAGCTTTGGCAAGATTCGGAGCTTGATCGCAATGTTCCTGCTTTTACTATGAGATGTTTCGAACTTGCTTTACATTGTTGGAAAGATTGCTTAGTATTCATTTGCTATGTTTTTGGTGTGTTTTGGTTGATATGGCTGATTTGTTTTTACTGTGGTTTTGCAACACACTTATGTGAGATGCTCACGTAAGTTGTTGTGTTTAGAACTAATTTGAGTGAAGTCGCAGACTTGGGCTCGTATGGATTGGTTGTTTGTTCATGTGCAGGTGTTGCTTGAGTTCAAGACATTACTGGTGACGGGATCCATTGAACTAGTCTTAGGGAAAAGATGAGATTCAACAACCAAGTTCGGGAGGAATTGTGGTTGAGTTGATCGGGAGGTCGCGCAACATGTATAAATCAAGACAATGCATATGAAGGTATCGCGGACGGCTTTGGAAGATGTTGGACGTGTGAGTGGAGTGCATGGACGTGGCTACATGGTTCCGAGGTGTGATGAAGAGATGTGGACGTAAAAAAATTGGTCAGAAATGTCCAACTGACTAAGTTATGGACTTAGGCTGTGGCTGAGTCGTGTTTGACTCAAATATGGAAAGTTTTGAGTTGGTTATGATAAGATTTTGTGTGGGACACGAATTTGAGTTGTTTTAGGAATGTGGGGTATGTTCCCAAGGTGTTTCGAAGTCTTAAGATTGCTTCTATCTACGTATAGAAGAGTCTTGAGCAATTATGGAAAGTTACGATTCGTGAATTGAGTAGGATTAGAGTCCTAGTGAAGTTTCGGTTGGCCGAAGGGCTGGTTATATAAGCAAGGGAGGCCAGAGCTCATCGTACACGACTTTTGGGCTGTTCCTCTTGTGTTGTATTGAATAAATATCGTAGTTCAAAGGAACTTTTGTGCCTTGTTCGTTAGACTTGTTCCAGACAAGTTTTTCTCGTCGAGTTTTCAGCACGGCACTACCTTTCTTCAGCGGTTTTACCATAACTCGAGTTTTACAGATCCAATTTATGTGATTCTTTTCGAGTTGTCTTCATAACTTGATTATCTATCATCTATCAAAATTTCACGATCATTGGATTTGCGGTTTTTGATCTACACAAATTTCTTTGCAGTATTGCATATCTGTTTTTTACTTGGAAGAACAGATTGACCTTTGTTCGATCTTTTGATCGTAACTTGAGTTTCTCTCGACGGATTTGAGTGATTCTTTTTGTGTCGTCTTCGTGACTTGATTCTCTATGATAACTATCACTTTTTTCATGGTGAAACACGTTTAGTTAAGTCTCACATCCAATTTCTTTAACATATCATTTTTCTTCCGGGGGTTTTCATAGCTTCTGCTAAAAAGTTTTAAATGTACCATTTACCCCCACCTCTGGTAGCTTTTCACGTGCTCTTTGATCCTACAATTTGTATCAGAGCCTCGGCACTCTAATCTTTGTGATTTGCATGTTTTTTTATTAATCATCGTGGAGAAATACTCCGCCAAACCTTGTGTGTTTAGTGGTATTGATTTTCAAGTTTGGAAGGCACGTATGGAAGCTTTCACCCAGGCACAAGGATTCGCAATATGGGAGAAGGTCTTCAAGCCTTACGAAGTGCCGTCAAACGTTCAAGTTATGTGGCGACCGGAATCCCGACCTCCAAGGATCTCATTGGGTGGTGTCGTGCGATGCGACACCTAACACTATACAAGAAAAGAACGAGAATAAATTACAATACCAATTCTTTATTTATGAACACCGCAGAATTTTTACAATACTAAACGAAAAGGAAAGAGAACTACACATCATAGCTATGCTCTCGGCACTAGCTATGCAAAAGCAAAGTCACCCATGCCCTGGATACTTCGCAATAGCAACACCCAACTTACGGCGGCGTGCAGGGTTCCCACTCGGCTCTAAACCTTAGAGGGGGTGCAGCCTCGTCATCGAACCCGTCATCAGTCGCATAATCTGCAAAAACTTGTTAACTGCAAATGTGAGCTTAAGGCTCAGCAAGACTAACCCATCGCACTATACATATGCAGAGGTGAATACTAAACATAGGTAAGGAATAGCGTAAAGGACACGCCTACAAGTGGATCCTTATATTCATGTTTTAAGTAGCACATGATATTCTTCAAGCACGTCACATCATAGACTCCACAATCAAACAAGAAATGCTTTGCCGATGATATGACATGCCCAAAGCACATAATGCTATTACAGGTAAAGTATGAGGAAGCTGTAATCTTTTAATTGTGCTATCTCTAAGCCATACAAGGTTGCAAAATAATTTATAATTCAATACATCGTATTCTCCTAATGTCTTTAATATTTGCTACGTCACGACACAGTGAACAAGTGGTACTCTATTACCGCGAGGGACGGTGATTGCATTCAGGACACACCTGGTCAACACGTCACATACACACTTTCGGAAGCGCCAGCGAGTACTTATGGCAATACCTATATAGCACTTCATTACTAGTCATATATGTCCACCTTTCACCAAACACTCGAATGTCGAACCGGTCGATCTGTCCCGAGCAGGAGGTCACTGCGTGGGTCGTACTCTGACGTGCCCACCAGCTAATTTACACCTCGCTGCCCTCAACCTACACTTATAAAACAGAACGGTATGCCTCGACAAACCAGTATCAAGCTACGTCAGTTTGCTGTAGCCCATTTCTCAAGTATGTCATCGGTACAAATCAAGCTTATCCAGTGGTGCCGCACACGAATCGGTCCTCAATCGACACAAGCAGGGCTACGCACGTGAGACCACGTCTCACTGCATCCTACCCACTGCTCGGTCTCAATTTCATATTCATAAGCCATTTATTTATCCAATCCGTCCATGTGATAAAATCCTATCTCGCGAGTTGATTCCCACTACCCGACTTCTACCAGATTCCTATGAATATAAGCATGGCAGTTACTAAATGACTCTGTGAGCTATTCTAACCACTCTCTAGGTTCTTTTGTCATGCAAGTGGATGTCAAACACCTTAAACATAATGCACAAACATATGAACACGTAAGGTGAATGAAAACTGTAAAGAAACTGTGAGAAATCATAAATGCAAATCTGGGCTTGCCTGAATGCGAGTCTGAGTCTATGTTAGTTTCTAGCCGCTTGACTTCCAAAGCCTCCGGCAGCTCCTCGACTTCAGTCACTACACGTTATGCATATACTATATATGAATGACTTTAAAAATAATCAATATGCTTAAGGTCATAAGCTAATATCTTATGATAAAAATAAGATAATGATCTTAATTGTCTTTGGGACTTTTATGGTAGATACTAGTGACCATAGTGAAGACTCTTGCAAAGAACAGGAGATGATCAAGGAAGTTGGTTGTCCCTAAAATTTACGGTAAACAATAAACTTCTCTAAATTTTTTTTAAATCTTAGAGATCTATCATGGCTACCGGTTGTTGTACCATGTAGAGAAGGTCTCACTGGTTCTACGAAAATTTGTTTCACAATTTTCTAAGCTTCCTACAAGGAGAAACTGATTTTTCAAGTTTGGGGAAATTTCTGAAATTGATTTTGTATTTTTCTCAATTTTTAACTACATAGAGATTTGGAACACTGATCAACCAAGTAATTGAAGTCCAATGAACTAGAAATGTTTACTGGAGATCAAGAGTATTAATAAGAGTGTTCTGACCAAAATCGGGAATTTTCCAATTAACAGAAAAGGAGTAATTAATTTCCCAAGCAGTTAGCTCAAAGGAATAAATAATAAAAATTTTGTGAGTTTCATGTCCAATAAATTGCATTACTGCAAAGTAGAGATTGATATGAGTCTAACAGAATTTATTTGGAAATTTTTGAGCAATTCTACTAGGAGTTATGGATTTTCCAAGTTGGGGCAAAATTTGGAATAAAATTTCAAATGGAAATTATTTGAATAAAGGGTTGGGCCCACGTATTTGAAATGGGCCAATCGGGTTGAAGCTGCAAGGGGGCCACTGAATCAACCTGCGTAGCTGCATGGGATCCTTGGACCGCAGCTGATCCGCGCGCTCGTACGCGTCACTGACACGTGGGGTCCACGGTCTTCGTCTTCCTCTCGATGCGCCACTCTGCCGCAGTGGCGCTGCGTCGTCGAGCTCGCCACAACGGCTGCATTGACCTCCACTCGCCTCAGTACTGATTGCCAAACCATAAAATCGAACGCATAACACGATGGTGAGGTCCAATCGCGGCGGCGACGACCGGAGATGGCGGTGCGACGACGGCGGCGGAGCTAGGGTTTCGGCTATCGTCCCAATCGCATGGGGATGGCGCAAAAGGCTCAGGAAAAGTTAGAACATTCCTGGGAGCATGAGGATGATGATTTTGATGTTAGGAAGGGGTGACATTGCCGGGAAAGTCGACTTCAACAATGGACCGACGGGGTTCTATTGGCGGTGGGGAAAACATGAATATCTCAAGCTTCATTCGATGGCGTCTACTGATTTTTGGTACAGGGTGTGCTAGGAGGTACTGAATATAATCCTTAACTCGATTGAAGAATTATTACATGTAGAAACAGAATTAAACCGAGAAGTGAGCTAGTTTAATGGCAGATACTGCTCGATACTGAATGAAAAGAGGCACGACTTTTACCGTGAGAAAGAACTCGGGATGGCGATCCTTTTTGCTGTTGAGGTTGAGTTGTGGTGCCGCTTGTTGAGGAATTGCGATGGTGGAGCAGAGGCGGCGTTCGTCCTCAACATCGGTGGTGTCCGCAGAACTCCAAACTACTGCCAACACAATGAGCAAAACGATAAGCGAGTTGGCGTAGAAGATAGAGCATAGACTTGGTGCCAACTTTGTTGTTTGCATTGACGGAAAATAACGCGAGGAGAAAGCGCTCACTGGGGAGGAAGTGAAAGCGGCGAGAATGGCGCCGGCGGGGCGAAACTGAGACGGAGCTCGACGCCGATGGCCATGGGACGGGTATTTATAGGACAGGGGGGTGTTTAGGCCACGCAGCTGCCTGCTTGCATGCCGTGTCGCGGTGACGAGTGCTCCCGGAGTCGATCGGCGGGGACAGCCGTATACAGAGCACGTCCGTCGGTTCAACCGAGTGTGTGAGGCTGACAGTGGGTCCCACCGCCCCTTATCCTCTTCCCTTCTCTACAACTTTAATTCTCATACCAAACTTGATCCAAAAAATCTAGATTTCTGCGGGGAGGCTCAAATAAATATCTGGAACTTGATTCTGAAATTGGATTTTTAATTTGGTCATGTTCCATTTGAATTTGAATTTGAATGAAATTCAATGGGGCCACTGAGTTAAATAGCAGTTGAGCTTCAAAATTTTTCAAACTTTGTGGATAGGTTAAGCAAGTCATGCTGACCATGATGGTGTGTTAAAATCTTGATGTTCAACTAAGTTGAACAGAATTCAAAATTTGAACTCCAAATATGGCTTGAATTTGCTAAGCGTCTCAAATAAAATAGCTAATGGAATTCAAAAATCATGAAACTTGGCAGGAAGTCTATTATGAATATCATGAGGCCATGGAAAAATTTATGGCCTCAGATTTAAATATTTTGGCAGGGCCTAAATGTACAGTGCTATATTCAAAATAATTTGAATATATTAGTACTGCATAGTAATTTGCCCCAGAAATTTTCATTCAATGGCTTCCAAAATTTGTAGAAAGGTCACTTAAATTATTCTAAGGTCATTGATGAAGTTCATTCCTTCTGTTACTAAAATTTCAGTATGGGTAAAAGAAAGATTATTGATGATATCAAGTTTATGTGTACAACCATAATTGATCTTCACTATAGTTGACAACCAACTGGTACTGAACTTGATAATATGGAAAACAGGGATTTTACATTCCCCCTCCCCTTAAAAGAATCTCGCCCCGAGATTACAAAAGAAAGGATAAAAGAAAAAGACCTAACGAACATATGCCGCTAACAAGTCCGGATAGTTTATTCGAAGATATTCCTCGCTTTCCCACGTTGCTTCATCAGCAGTGTGGTTGCCCCACAAGACCATGTAGAAATGTAAGGTGCGGCTTCTTGTGATGTGAGTCTTCTTATCGATTATCTCGGATGGATGCTCAGAGTAAGTAACATCTGGGTGGAGAGCTTCCAAATCCTCCATACGGACGTCAGGTGGGGCCTTGAGATATTTCTGCAACTGTGAAATGTGAAACACATTATGGACCCCTAAAAGCAACGCTGGCAGCTCTAGCCGATAGTCCACAGATCCGCATTGTTCAATTATTGGGAACGGCCAAATGAAACATGGAGCTAGCCTCCCTTTTACTCTGAAGCGATGAATCCCTTTCATTGGGGATACACAAAGATAAATGTGATCCCTGACATCGAAGTGAAGGCGTCGACACCATTTGTCTGCATAGCTTTTCTGATGAGACCGAACAGCCTTGAGGTTGGCTTGAATAACTCGTACTCGTTCTTCAGCTTCATTCACCAAGTCGATACCATATATCACTCGTTCACTGGATTCACATCAGTTCAAGGGTGTGTGGCACTTCTGGCCATATAGAGCTTCATATGGTGCCATCTGGATGCTAGCCTGATAATCGTTTTTATATGAAAACTCCGCCAGTGGTAGGTGATCATCTCAATTCTTACCATGGTGGATGGCACAGGCGCGGAGCATATCTTCTAGCACTTGGTTTACTCACTCCGTTTGACCATCAGTCTGAGGATGGTAAGCTGAGCTTCAAATCAACTTGGTACCCAACGATGTGTGGAGCTGCTCCCAAAATCGAGCAACAAATACAGCTCCCCGATCTGAGATAATGGTGTGAGGTACTCCATGTAAGCACATGATTCTAGCAATATACAACTCTGCGTACTTCAGGGCATGGTAGTTGACATTGACAGGTATAAAATGAGCCGACTTGGTCAATCGATCAACTATCACCCAAATGGAATCATGCTTACGGAATGTGAGAGGCAATCCCACGATGAAATCCTTGCTGATGTCCTCCCATTTCCAGGCCGATATGCTTATAGGTTGTAGCTGTCCGACTGTCTTTAGATTGTCAGCTTTAACCCGCAGACACGTATCACATTTGGATACGGACTTCGCTATCTCCCTCTTCATCCAAGTCCACCAAAATTTCTTCTTTAAGTCTTGGTAAAATTTGTAATTTCCACGGATGAATAGAATACTTGGACACATGAGCTTGGTCCAAAATCTTCTTTCGATGTCCCGCATTGCGGGGCACCACGAAGCGGTCTTTGAACCATATGGTACCGTTATCATCACATCAGAAACACTTCATCTCCCCCATCTTCATTCTTCGGCGAATATGCAATATACCCTTGTCTTTCTTTCGAGCCTCCACAATTTCTTCCCTTATGGTAGGAATGAGAGCTAGATTGTAGAGCGCCCCATATGGAACCAAGTAGAGACTCGGTTCTTCTTCTCCTATCAAGGTGATAGAAAGATTATTGACATGGGACTTGCAACTCAGCACATATGCAACTACATTTGCCTTGCCAGGATGGTAGTGGATCTCAATCTCGTAGTCTTTGATCAATTCCAACCATCTTCGCTGTCGCATATTCAAGTCCTTTTGGGTGAAGATGTACTTCAAGCTTTTGTGATCGGTGTAAAGATGCACTAGGTTGCCCAATAAATAGTGTCTCCACATCTTCAATGCAGGTACCACAGCAGCGAGCTCAAGATCATGAGTCGGATAATGCTGCTTGTGGTTCCGAAGCTGCCATGATCCATAAGAGATCACCCTTCTATCTTGCATTAATACACAACCCAAACCAATCCCAGATGCATCACAATAAACATCAATAGACTTGGTATTGTTTGGTTGGGCTAATATCGGTGCTGTTGTGAGGTGTTTCACTAATGCTTGAAAACCTTCCTCACATTCATTTGTCCATACATACTCCTTCCCTTTCTTAAGAAGTTCTGTCATTGGTTTAGCTATCTTGGAGAAACTTGGAATGAACCTCCGATAATATCCTACTAAACCCAGGAAGCTTCGAACTTCATGCACAGACTTTGGAGACTCCCATTAAAGTACTTTCTTAATCTTGCTTGGATCAATTGCAATCCCCTCGGCAGAGATAATGTGCCCTAGAAATGGCACTTGGCTGATCCAGAACTCACATTTGCTGAACTTGACGTACAGCTTGTGGTCTCGCAATCGTTGAAGCACGATGTGCCAATGTTGTGCATGTTCTTCTTCAGATTTCGAGTACACAAGGATGTCAACGATGAAGACCACGACAAACTTGTCCAATTTCGGCATGCACACCGAATTCATGAGATACATGAAATGGGCTGGTGCATTGGTCAATCCGAAGGACATGACAAGGTACTCATACAATCCATACCTCGTCAAGAATGCCGTCTTAGGTATATCCTCTGGTCGAATCCTGATCTGATGATATCCAGAGCGAAGATCCATCTTTGAAAATACCCTAACACCCACTAATTGATCGAACAGAATATCGATGCGTGGTAGTGGATACTTATTCTTATCCTGACAGCATTGAGTGGACGATAGTCCACACATAGTCTCAACATTTTATCCTTCTTCTCCACGAGCAATGCAGAACAACCCCAAGGTGATGAACTTGGACGAATGAAAACCTTGTCCATAAGTTCCTTTAGCTGCTCTTTCAGTTCTTCAAATTCCTTAGGTGCCATCTTATATGGCTTCTTCAAGATCGGCACTATTCACGGTACAAGTTCAATCTTAAACTCGACATCTCTTTCTGGTGGCATACCAGGAAGATCTTCGGGAAATATGTCTGGATACTCACATACCACTAGAATGTCCTCATGTTTGCAAGCCTCGGTGTTGTAAGTAGTTGGAGTCACTTGGATATTACTCTCAAGAGTGAGAGCTTGGGGAGGGTGGAGTGGAGAATTCAGATATATTCTTTGGGGAATGATGTCTATAATAGCAACATTGTGTTGCAACCATGCCATTCCTCAGATGACATCTAGCTTCTGATGCTCCAGTAATATAAGAGAGGTAGGGTATATGTTCCCACCCAGATTAAGAGGTACCATATGCACCATCTCATTTGCTACTACTCTCCCACCCGGAGAACAAATCATATATGGGGTTTTTGTCGAAATGATAGTAAACTGATATTGAATGTCATAAGACATGCTAATAAAGTTGTGGGAAGCACCGGAGTCAAAGAGGATGACTATGGGATAACCAATGAGAGAGAACGTACCCGTGAGTACGGGTTCACCTTCCAGAACGTCGTCGATGGTGAGGTGGTGGACGTTGCCGATTCTGGTGGCTGGCTTCTTGGGCTGTTTGCGGGGCTTGTTTGCCCAATGGTATGGTGATTGTCCTCCACTCTACGAGCAATCCTTGGCGAAATGCCCCGTACGACCACACGTGAAGCTTGTGTACGAGGTCTGATCGGCAGGGAAGGGAGGATAGAATCCCGGTGCACGTGGTGGAGGTGGAAGTGCACGCGGAATCATCCCCTGTTGCTGCTGTGGCCGAAAGTCGGCGTTGTTGAACGGGCGACCACGAAACATCGGTGGTCGCGATGGCGACTGCCACCTCTGGCCGGATTGTGATCGATACACCATTCAGCACTTCTGAGGAGCACCCCCTCTGCTGCCCTGCGGAGCACTGCTTTTCTTCTTGTCGGAGCACAGCTCCCTAGTAGCATCCTTCTGCACAATCGCGACATTGACCATGTTGTTGATGCTGTTGCTATTGGACAAGGCAAGCTTATCATTCTTCTTGGGGTTCAAACCCCAATAGAAGCATTCACGCTTTCGGTCTTTAGTACTCACTTGGTCCTGAGCATACTGGGCCAAGTGGTTAAATGCCTTGGAGTACTCGTAAGCACTCCTTCCACCTTACCTTGTCTCCAAGAACTCTTGAAGCTTCCACCTCATAACACCGGGAGGTATGTGATAGGCGCGAAACGCCTCCCGGAACTCCTCCCAGCTCGCGCCATTGTCGGCAGGTCGTGCGACAAGATAATTTGCCCACCACGCACCAGCAGACCCTTGTAACTGTTGGGCCACGAACAGGGTCTTGTGATGTTCGGTCATTCATAGTAAACCAAACTTTCCTTCGATGGAGCGGAGCTAGTTGTACGCCTCCAACGGTTCATCGACCTCCATGAAGACCGGCAGGTGCGTTGACATGAAGTCCCAGTATGAACTCAGAGAAATCTGTCGTGGACCCACATCTGGTCGCCCCCCTTGACGGGACGAATGCTGAACCAAAGTGTGCAGCAACTCGGTTTGCTCATCGCGTGAGCCGAGCACTGCGGAAAGAACCTCTGCTAGACTCCTCGGGAGTTCAGGAGGTGGTGGTGGTGGAACTTGTTGCTACGGTGTCGCAGCTAGCTCCTGGGTCGGAGATTCGTCCTCACGACCACGACTTGAACCTCCCATTTTAGGTGTCGAGCGCGTACACACCATTCTGCATCCATATGACTTAAAATCAGCACATGTTTACTTTTCCTTCATCCATTTCGTATTACAGTAGTGCGAATATTGGTAAGGGAATAAGTGCATAACATTCACATATATTGATAAAGTACAAACTTTATACAAGATATATTATCTCATGACCAAGTTTACAGTAGTGAACTCCAAAATGACAGACTCCCACTAAGGAAGTGCATCTCTACCATACTTGGTCCCCATGAGATGTCATACACACCTTGTCATCTTATACATACCCACTGCTATTCTTAATATGACACAAACATGGCTAAAAAATAAACACGAGCAACTACTAAATATACATTGCCCCGTGATGGCAGAAGTGTTGCCCCATCCCCCTTTGATACGTCCTATTCGACGTACTCGTGTTCCTCGGTATCATCTTCTTCCCCTTCGTCCTCAGAAATTGGTGCCACAGGTGCGGGTGCTGGAGCACGAGTTGCTACCTCACCTACCATCCATGATGTCGCCGCAACTAAAGATTGCACATCAGCCTGTAGAAGAAACATCCTCAAGTCTTCCAGTTCTTTTTGTGCAATCTCGCAATTGGCCTTCCAATCCTGAGTCTCCTCTTTGGATTGATCCCTTTCTCGAGTCATCTCACCCAACTGTTCATCCAAAAGTTGCACCTCAAGTTGACTTGCTTCCAATGCGCTTTCCGCGTATTGCGTTTCCATGCGAGCCTCCGATCGAGCTTTAATAGCCCGGTGCCACTGATTCTCCCTTAAGATTATACGTCGATTGAGAGGAGCAATTGTGGCCCTAAGTGAGTCATTTGCCCCCTCAAAGTGATCCCCTCGATTCAGAGATTACTTCAGGTCACTCATCATTCTTCCAAGGCTAGCATGCTGTTCAAGGCTCTCTTGACGCGCTGGTGCGGCATATGACGCTAAGATCATCTTGGGTACTTCTTCAGGATGTCCATATGCTGCAACCATCCGACTCGCCCACTCTTCACCATCTCTACCGTCGACTGGAAAGAGCGCGAACGGAGTGCCCACCATAGCATGATAATAAAGTTTGCAAAACCTCATTATGGCAACACTCGCAGCATAACACCATGTGTCTTCCAATTGAATCTCTTGAACTTGGATAGAGAAAGGAGCCCATCCAATAACCAATGGAGCAGCAGGTACATCGACATAAATGGTGCATCTTGTCACACCTCCAACATCCATCCCCTTGCCCCAATAGTCCGGTATTTCGCGATACCCGAACCGTTGAAGCATTGCTATCAACAAATCCGGAAAACCATTCAGAAGGGCACACTTCGTGAACACCCATCCGTTTGTTAAATATATGTAAGACCTATGTGTGCTGAATACATTGGCTTGTAGTGAATACACTTGGCTTTGATGATAAAAGTTTTGAATATCACCAAAACACCTTTTTATCAATGTCCGACTCTAGCTCTGAGCTACAGCAAGGTCCGACGGTAGGTCCGACTTGGTTTGGGTAGCTCCGGTTACGTTCAATGCTAGGTCCGACTAGTTTTGGTAAGCTCCGGTTCTAGGTTCTACTAGCTTTTGTTAGCTCCAGCTCAAGGTCCGGGTTGCTCTGGCAAGGTCTGGAACTTGACCGTAGTGCTTCTGCTTTTCATTTGCAATGTTTCGTACTTGCTTTACATTGTTGGAAAGATTGCTTAGTATTCATTTTCTAAGTTTTTGGTGTGTTTTGGTTGATATGGATGATATCGTGTTACTGTGGTTTTGCAACATGCTTATGTGAGGTTCTCACGTAGGGTGTTGTGTTCGGATCTAACTTGAGTCAAGTCGAGGACTTGGGAGCGTATGGATTCATTGTTTATTCATGTGCAAGTGTTGCTTGAGTTCAAGACATCGCTGGTGACGGGATCCATTGGACTAGTCTCAGGGAGGAGATGAGGTTCCAACAACCAAATTCAGGAGGAATTGTGGTTGAGCTGATCCGGAGGTTGCACAACATGATTGAATCAAGACCAATGCATATGAAGGTATCGTGGACGTCATTGGAAGATGTTTTCACGTGTGCAAGGAGTTCATGGACGTGGCTACATGGTTCCGAGGCGTGATGAAGAGATGTGGACGTAAAGAATTGGTCGGAGAGGTCCAACCGGCTAGGTTATGGACTCAGGCTGCGGCTGAGTTGGGTTTGACTCAAATATGGAAAGATTTGAGTTGGTTATGATAGGATTTTGTGTGGGTCACGAATTTGAGTTGTTTAGGAATTTGGGATAGTTCCTAAGGTGTTTGGAAGTCTTAAGATTGCTCCTATCTACGTATAGAAGAATCTTGAGCAGTTATGGAAAGTTACGATTCATGATCTGAGTTGGATTGGTGTCCTAGTTGATATTGGGTTGGCCTAAGGGCTGGTTATATAAGCAATGGAGCCCAGAGCTCGTGGTGCACGACTTTGGGGCTGTTCCTCTTGTGTTCTATTGAATAAAATTCGTAGTTTGAAGGAACTTTTGTGCCTTGTTCGTCCGACTTGTTCCAGACAAGTTTTACTCGTCGAGTTTCTGGACAGCACTACCTTTCGTCGGTGGTTTTATCATAACTCGAGTTTTACAAATCCAATTGACGTGATTATTTTTGGGTTGTATTCACAACTTGATTGTCTATCATTTGTCAAAATTTTACGGTCATTGGATTTGTGTTCTATGATCTACACGAGTTTCTTTGCAGCGTTCCAGAACTGTTTTTTTCTCGGGTAGGGCAGATTGACCATTGTTTAATCTTTCGATCATAACTTGAGTTTTTCTCGATGGATTTAAGTGATTCTTTTTGTGTTGTCTTCGTGACTTGATTCTATCTGATATCTATCACTTTTGTCACGATGAAACACGTTTAGATTAGTCTCACACACGATTTCTTTAATAGATCATTTCGTAGACATGGTCACGTAGGCTTTGATCACCTAACGTGTGTTAGTGCTCTCGATCGCATACGTGGGCTGCCTAAGCTTAAAGGGGACAAAGAAATTGTGTGCTCTTCTTGTAGACATGCTAAGATGATTGCAGGTTCACATACTCCTCTCACAATGATCATGACAACTGAACCATGTCAACTTTTGCATCTTGCCACCGTAGGACCTTCACGTGTTCAATCATTCGGAGGTAAATGGTATGTTCTTGTTATAGTTAATGATTATTCTAGATACTCTTGGGTTTACTTTATGTCATCTAAGAATGAAGTTTTTAGTCACTTTAGAACTTTATTTCTTAGATTATCAATTGATCACCCATGATCATTAAAAGCAATTTGAAGTGATAATGGAACTGAATTTAAAAATCAATCTTTTGAACACTTTTGTGCTGAAAATAGAATAGATCATCAATTCTCTTCACCATATGTACCTCAACAAAATGGTGTTGTAGAATGAAAGAATAGAACCTTAGATGAGATGGCTAGGACTATGCCTGATGAATATCAAACTCCTAGGAAATGTTGGGCTGATGCGTTAGAAACCACTTGTTATGTCTCAAATCGTGTTTTCTTGCGTGCGAAGCTAGGTAAAACACCATATGAGCTTCGGTTTGGACATAGGCCTAGTGTTACACACTTTCGGGTCTTTGGTTGCAAAAGCTTTGTTAAGAAACATGGTAATCTTGATAAATTTGAACCTAGATCCACTGATGGCATGTTTCTTGGTTATCCATCTCATACTAGAGGCTACCGTGTGCTTTTACTTGACACTAACAAAATTGTGGACACTTGTGAAGTGTCTTTTGATGAAGCTAGCCCAGGTACTAGCTCCGGTGTTGTAGGACCAGATCCGTATCCTCAGGGGGAGGGTATTTTCGAAGATGAAGAAGAGCCGGTGATACTGCCTGGTAGTTCCGAGGTTGACACTTGTCCAGCTCCGGACATTGAACAAGCTCCGGCTATCACCTATGCTGGTCCTGATTGTCCACAAGTCACAAGCTCATCAATCTATGATGAACCTAATGAAGAAGAACTTGTGAGACATCTGTTCCCCTACATTTTTACAAAGATCATCCCCCACAACAGATGATTGGAAGCTTGCATGAACGAGTCACACGGTCCAGGTATTGCGATCCAAACTCTCATGCTCATTCTGCTTTTGTTGCTTCTTTTGAACCCAAAGATATATCACACGCACTCACTAATGAATCTTGGATTATTGCCATGCAAGAAGAATTAGAAAATTTTGAAAGAAATAATGTTTGGAAACTTGTACCTCCACCTCTAGGTCACACTTTAATTGGAACTAAATGGGTATATAAAAATAAACAAAGTGAGGATGGGGTTGTGGTTAGGAATAATGCTAGGTTGGTTGCTCAAGGTTTCACTCAAGTTGAAGGTCTAGATTTTGATGAAACTTTTGCTCCTGTCGCTAGATTAGAAGCCATAAGAATTTTGTTAGCTTTTGCAGCATCTAAAGGTTTTAAGCTATATCAAATGGATGTTAAAAGTGCTTTTCTTAATGGCTACATAGATGAGGAGGTTTATGTCAAACAACCACTGGGTTTTGAAAATCCAGATTTTCCTAATCATGTTTACAAACTGTCCATAGCCTTATATGGTCTCAAACAAGCCCCTAGAGCATGGTATGATAGGCTAAAAACATTCTTACTTGAAAAGGGGTTTACCATGGGCAAGGTTGATAAAACTCTTTTTGTGCTTAAACATGGCAATGACTCATTATTCGTTCAAGTGTATGTGGATGATATTATCTTTGGTTGTGCTTCTCATGATCTTGTGTCCAAGTTTTCAGCAATGATGAGTTCCGAATTTGAAATGAGTATGATGGGTGAACTCACTTACTTTTTGGAGCTGCAAATCAAGCAAACCAAGGAGGGTACCTTTGTACATCAAACGAAGTATACCAAAGACCTCCTAAGGTGCTTCAACATTGACAAAAGCAAGCCTCTTCGGACACCAATGGGAACAGCAACAACACTTGAACTTTATGAAGATGGTGAACCCGTGGATCAAAAAGAATATAGAAGCATGATTGGATCACTTTTGTACCTTACGGCATCAAGACCGGACATACAATTCAGCGTATGTCTTTGTGCACGGTTTCAAGCCTCCCCACGTGTTTCACGTCGTCAAGCTGTCAAAAGGATTCTCAGGTACTTACATGGAACTCAAGAATTTGGCATTTTTCTTCCTTCTTCCTCAACTGTTACTTTGAAAGCTTTTTTCAGATGCTGATTTTGGGGGTTGTAGGATTGATAGGAAAAGTACTTCCGGTGCTTGTCATTTTCTTGGTAATTCTCTTGTTGCTTGGTCCTCTAGAAAACAAAATTCAGTTGCACAATCCACAGCCGAATCTGAATATGTAGCTGCTGCAAGTGCTTGCTCACAAATTCTTTGGATTGTTCAAACACTTAAGGACTATGGGGTTGATCTAGATAGTGTTCCACTATTCTGTGATAACACTAGTGCCATTTGCATTCCTAAAAACCTGTGCAACATTCTAGATCTAAGCACATTGACATTAGGTATCACTTTCTCCGAGATAATGTTGAAAAAGGAAACATTGTGCTTCACCATGTAGATATTGAACAACAATTGGCTGACATTTTTACAAAACCTTTGGATTTTACTCGTTTTTGTTACATTCGTAGTGAAATAAGGGTTATGCATCCTCATGGCTTGAATTGAGGGGGAGTTTTTGAAACTTGGGAAGTCTATGTGTGAATCTGAAATTAAATAATATGAGCATAGTATTTCATTCATATATGACTTTGTGATTCCTTTTACATGCTGAAAGTTCTTACTACATTACTCGTGTTATACATTTTGTAGTTTTTGCCATGTCTAGTAATTGGAATAATTACTTACACTAAAACTGGTCATGGTCGAACTTTCTTGCTGTTTTGAACTTGTTACATGTTCACAAGTGCTTTTAATCATTAAGAATTAATCAAGTAATCAACTCACATGTTGAGTTTTTATGAACAAATATAAATTGAGAAAAGATTAAGAGAATATGCATGCATCACACTTCTTCTTTTGAGATAGCTTATCATTGCACTTAGATATGAACTTGGAAGAAGTTGTGTATGACTAAAACCATGTCCTTAAGCTTCTGATAGTCAAATGACATAGGCTTATCATTGCACTTAGATATGAACTTGGAAGAAGTTGTGTATGACTAAAACCATGTCCTTAAGCTTCTGATTGTCAAATGACATAGGCTTGGCTTGGTTGATTAGAATAAGGCAGATGCGCATATAATCTCTTGCAAATATCATATGATCTAAATTTATGCTTTGAAAAATAATAAAATGCAGCAACTAGAGTCATGCTTTCAAGTTATGAAATAGTTAAGTTTGTAAGATCATGACTTGCTTAAATTGAAAATTACATATGATCTCTAGCATGGTTTACACTACTTTATGTATTTCATTGACGTGATAATGTAAGGTACTTGATAGTATGACTTGGATGAGCTTTGTTTATATGTATATGTTATAATATGCTCATAACAACTAAAGGGTGAGAGATAATTTGTTTATATCTCATGACTTTCTGAATACATTGTCAAAGGGGGAGAGATAAGCATGAAGAGAGAGAGAATATGTGCATAAGGAGAGATAATAAAGGGGGAGAGATAATATGGGATAATTTTTCTTCTCATTTACTTTTGATTCACAAAGGGGGAGAAATTGTCTTCAAAACTTTTATGTGAATAAGCCAATGTTTGGATTTTAAATGGTGTTGCCAATGCATTCATCAAGGGGGAGATTGTAAGACCTATGTGTGTTGAATACATTGGCTTGTAGTGAATACACTTGGCTTTGATGATAAAAGTTTTGAATATCACCAAAACACCTTTTTATCAAGGTCCGACTCTAGCTCTGAGCTACAGCAAGGTCCGACGGTAGGTCCGGCTTGGCTTAGGTAGCTCCGGTTACGTACTATGCTAGGTCTGACTAGTTTTGGTAAGCTCCGGTGCTAGGTTCTACTAGCTTTTGTTAGCTCCGGCTTAAGGTCCGGGTTGCTCTGGCAAGGTCCGGAACTTGACCGTAGTGCTTCTGCTTTTCATTTTCAATGTTTCGTACTTGCTTTACATTGTTGGAAAGATTGCTTAGTATTCATTTGCTATGTTTTTGGTGCGTTTTGGTTGATATGGATGATATCGTGTTACTGTGGTTTTGCAACATGCTTATGTGAGGTTCTCACATAGGATGTTGTGTTCGGAACTAACTTGAGTCAAGTCGAGGACTTGGGCTCATATGGATTGGTTGTTTATTCATGTGCAGGTGTTGCTTGAGTTCAAGACATGGCTGGTGACGGGATCCATTGGACTAGTCTCAGGGAGGAGATGAGGTTCCAACAACCAAATTCAGGAGGAATTGTGGTTGAGCTGATCAGGAGGTTGCACAACATGATTGAATCAAGAACAATGCATATGAAGGTATCGTGGACGTCATTGGAAGATGTTTGCACGTGTGCAAGGAGTTCATGGACGTGGCTACGTGGTTCCGAGGCGTGATGAAGAGATGTGGACGTAAAGAATTGGTCGGAAAGGTCCAACCGACTAGGTTATAGACTCAGGCTGTGACTGAGTTGGGTTTGACTCAAATATGGAAAGACTTGAGTTGGTTATGATAGGATTTTGTGTGGGTCAATAATTTAAGTTGTTTAGGAATGTGGGATACGTTCCTAAGGTGTTTGGAAGTCTTAAGATTGCTTCTATCTGCGTATAGAAGAATCTTGAGCAGTTATGGAAAGTTATGATTCATGATCTGAGTAGGATTGGAGTCCTAGTTGATATTGGGTTGGCCTAAGGGCTGGTTATATAAGCAAGGGAGCCCAGAGCTCATGGTGCACGACTTTGGGGCTGTTCCTCTTGTGTTCTATTGAATAAAATTCGTAGTTTGAAGGAACTTTTGTGCCTTGTTCGTCCGACTTGTTCCAGACAAGTTTTACTCGTCGAGTTTCTGGACAGCACTACCTTTCGTCGGTGGTTTTATCATAACTCGAGTTTTACAGATCCAATTTACGTGATTCTTTTTGGGTTGTCTTCACAACTTTATTGTCTTTCATCTGTCAAAATTTTACGGTCATTGGATTTGTGTTTCATGATCTACACGAGTTTCTTTGCAGCGTTCCAGAACTGTTTTTTTTCTCGGGTAGGGCAGGTTGACCATTGTTTGATCTTTCGATCATAACTTGAGTTTT
This sequence comes from Tuctoria greenei, assembly GCA_036927565.1. Classification (NCBI taxonomy): domain Eukaryota; kingdom Viridiplantae; phylum Streptophyta; class Magnoliopsida; order Poales; family Poaceae; genus Tuctoria; species Tuctoria greenei. Next base: position 20,881,378 of record JAYESD010000007.1, on the reverse strand, counting down.
TCTCGACGGATTTGAGTGATTCTTTTTGTGTTGTCTTCGTGACTTGATTCTCTCTGATATCTATCACTTTTGTCATGATGAAACACGTTTAGATTAGTCTCACACACGATTTCTTTAACAGATCATTTTTCTGCCGAAAGGGTTTGGGGTTTAATTGTTTCCGCTGCGTAAGATTTTTAAATCTACCATTCACCCCCCTCTGGTAGCTTTTCACGTGCTCTTCGATCCTACAATATACCATCGAATCAGCCATCTGTGGAAAAGATACTGGCACAATGAGAAGGTTTCCAACTCCCAATAGTTCATGAAAATTTTAAAACTGGAGTTGTAATCACAGTCTGTCCCAGCTGACCTTCCTGTACAAATTCAAAGTTTTAATACAGGAAACTTCAAAACCAGATGTTTTGTAGAATACAAAAGTTGTAGTACACTTTATAACCTTTCCATATTGTACTCATACAGCTCAAGTTGAGCTAGGAAATAGATCCTATATAGGTTTAAATTTGACCCAAGTTTTCTGGAAATTTTGACAGAACCTCCCCTGTAGATGTGGTGATTTCCACAATTTATACAGGTATATCATAACAATATATTGAGGTAATGAAAAAATAAACATTGTATAACATCAAGTTGACAATCCAGAAGTAAAAGATTTCGGGCATGAAATATTTTTTATACAGGTATAGCGTGCTAATTCAAAACTATGTGCAAACTGTTTCAAGTTCTGGTCTGCCAGAACCAAGTTTGCGACCATAGGAATTAAACACAGTTACACCAAGATTCAGGCCATGAGTGCAACATAAAGTAGATAGAGGACTTCCTAATATTTCCAGAAATTTATATATATGACAATGTCACTATTATGGATCAAAAGCTAGAGCTATCTAAACTTAACAGATGAACTGACTGTTGTTCAACAGCAGCCCTGCAGTTCACTGTTTTGAGCTCGAAATTTGAATTGCCTCAATCTCGAATTAGGAAAAACTTTAAATAAAAAAACTGTAGATCTCCTTCTAACATTTCCAGATAGTACCGCAATAAGGCAGAAGATGTTTCTACAGTGAGTTATTGCAAAAATACAGAGACTAGTACAATGGTAGGGTCATCTGTAGCAGTTTAAGCATACCCAAAATTTCAACAGATTATCAAGCTTTTCTGCCTTGATGGTCAACAGAAAAGTTGTAGAGGTCCTCGAGAGATTTCCACCCATATAGCATACCCCTATGATTATTTCTAACTAACAAAAATTACAATCTGGCGAAGTTGAGTAAACTTCAGCCAGAAATCAAGAACCTTGGTTATAACCCTTTGTCGAGTCGAAACTCATTTTGCGGAGTCCAAACCTACCAGCACCTGATAGTCAGAATTTCTAAAATGTAATGCAATCATTCTGTCATTTGGGATGGTCAAGTATCAAAGTCGATACTGACAGTACTATGTGCCTCACCAAATAAAATTCTAACAGGTATTTCCGGGTATGTTTACAGGTGGCCCTAGTATCGTTCACTCGCAAATGTGTTCTACACGGGTTGCTGCCGTAGTCAATGCTGCAGAAGACAAACAATCCCCTTTCACACCTTCACACCTAAAGGGCGGCACGGGGAAACACGACAGGCAGTCACAATAATAATATATATGATAGTAAATGCATACGACTGTGGTGTGAGTCGCCCTCGAGCGATGTCATGTCGCGAGGTACATGGCTGTACTATGTCTGTACAACAAAGACTCCCACACGAACCGACTTATACATGCTCGGGCATACGTGTTTCGCATGCTCCCATAGAACATGAATAGATCTAGAGATGCATACTATCAGGTTATACACCACCCAACAGGGTCTCCCACTAAATTTGAAGCACGCTGGGGTACCACATGTCATAGGTTCTCATAAACATGGAAAGCTTCAAAGACTCCTATTACCATTTCTGTGGCAAGCCACGGAATGACTTCCATGCTACCTCTCGCATGGTGAGCTTACCGCAATTGATTCGCTTATGGTGGCGTACCTTACCTCTTACCGGATGTCGGAGCGTCGTTACAGAATTAATAACATATAAGTTAGTTTACCACCTTTATATAATATACTAATAATACTCCTGATATGGGCATATAACTAATTCCTCACTCATATAATCTTTAGTTTTTGAAAATATGTTCTTTTCAAGAACACTATTCCCAATGATGTTTTGATACCATGTCTGTGGTGACTGGAATCCAGACCTCCAGGGATCTCATTGGGTGGTGTCGTACGATGCGACACCCAACAGTATACAAGATAAGAACGAGAAAAAATTACAATACAAAGTCTTTATTTATAAACACAGTGGATGTTTTACAATACTAAACGAAAAGGAAGGAGAACTATACATCATAGCTACGCTCTCGGCACTAGCTATGCAAAAGCAAAGTCATCCATGCCCTGGATACTTTGCACTAGCAACATCCAACTTAAAGCGACGTGCAGGGTTCCCACTAGGCTGTAAACCCTGGAGGCTGTGCAGCCTCATCATTGAACCCGTCATCAGTCGCATAATCTGCAAAAACATGTTAACTGCAAACGTGATCTTAAGGCTCAGCAAGACTAACCCGTCTCACTAGACATATGCAGGGGTGAAAACTAAACATAGGTAATGAATAGCATAAAGGACACGCCTACAAGTGGATCCTTATAGTCATGTTTTAAGTAGCACATGACATTCTTCAGGCACGTCATATCATAGACTACACAATCAAACAAGAAACGCTCTGTCGATGCTATGACATGCCCAAAGCACATAATGCTATTACAGGTAAAGTATGGGGAAACAGTAATCTTTTAATTGTGCTATCTCTAAGCCATAAAAGGTTGCAAAACAATTTATAATTCGATACATCGTTTCTCCTGACTTCTCCAGTATTTACGATGTCACGACACAGTGAACAAGTGGTACTCTATTACCGTGAGGGACGGTGATTGCAATCAAGACACACGCGGTCAACACGACACATACGCACTTTCGGAAGTGCGTACTTACGGCAGTAGCTACATAGCACTTCAGTACTAGTCGTATATGGCCACCTTTCACCAAACACTCAAATGTGGAACCGGTCGATCCGTCATGAGCAGGAGGTCACTGTGTGGGGCGTACTCTGACGTGCCCACCAGCTAATTTACACCTTGCTACCCTCAACCTACGCCTATAAAACAGAACGGTATGCCTCGACAAACGAGTATCAAGCTACATCAGTTTGCTGGAGCCCATTTCTCTAGCATGTCATCAGTACAATTCAAGCTTGTCCAGCGGGGCCGCACACAAATCGGTCCTCAATCGAGACAAGCAGGGCTACGCACGTGAGACAACGTCTTGCTGGATCCTACCCGCTACTCGGTCTCAATTTCATATTCATAAGTCATTTCTTCATCCAATCCACCCGTGTGATAAAATCCTATCTCGCGAGTAGATTCCCACTACTCGACTTCTACCGGATTCCTTTGAATATAAGCATGGCAGTTACTACACGAGTCTGTGAGCTATTCTAACCACTCTCTGGGTTCTTCGGTCATGCAAGTGGATGTCAAATACCTTAAACGTAATGCACAAATATCTGAAGACGTAAGGTGAATGAAAACTCAAAGACACTGTGAGGAAACTTAAATGCAAAACGGGGCTTGCCTGAATGCGAGTCTGAGTCTATGTTAGTTTCTGGCAGCTGGACTTTTAAAGCTTCCGGCTGCTCCTCGACTTCAGTCACTACACGTTATGCATATACTATATATCAATGACTTTGAAAATAATCAATATGCTTAAGGTCATAAGCTAATATCTTATGATAAAAATAAGATGATGATATTAATTTGCTTATGGACTTTTATGGTAGATACTAGTGACCATAGTGGAGACTCTTGCAAAGAACAGGAGATGATCAAGGAAGTTTTTTGTTCCTAAAAATTATGGTAAGCAATAACCTTCTCTAAACTTTGGTTGAAACCTTGGAGATCTATCATGGCTACCAGTGGTTGTACCATGTAGAGGAGGTCTCACTGGTTATAGGAAAATTGGATTCACAATTTTCTAAGCTTCCTACAGCGAGAAACTGAATTTTCAAGTTTGGGGAAATTTCTGAAATTGATTTTGTATTTTTCTCAATTTTTAACTACATAGATATTTGGAACACTGATCAACCCAGTAAATGAATTCCAATGAACTAGAAATTTTTACTGGATATCAAGTGTATTAATAAGAGTGTTCTGACCAAAATTGGAAATTTTCCAATTAACAGAAAAGGAGTGATTAATTTCCCAAGCAGTTATATCAAAGGAATTCATTATAAAGATTTTGGGAGTTCCATGTCCAATAAATTGCATCAGTGCAAAGTAGAGATTGAGATTAGACTACCAGAATTTATTTGGAAATCTTTGAGTAATTCTACTAGGAGTTATGGATATTCCAATTTGGGGCAAAATCTAGAACAAAATTTCAATTGGAAATTATTTGAATAATGGGTTGGGCCCACGTATTTGAAATCGGCCAATCGGGTTGAAGCTGCACGGGGGACACAGAATCAACCCGCGTAGCCGCACAGGATCCTTGGGCCGCAGCTTATCCGCGCTCTCGTACGTGTCACTAACACGTGGGGTCCGTGGTCTTCGTCTTCCTCGCGACTTGCTGCTCAGCCGCGGTGGCGTTGCGCCGGCGAGCTTGCCGCGACAGCTGCGTCGACCTTCACTTGCCTCGGTATAGACCGTCAAACTATAAAATTGACCGCACAACACGATGGTGAGGTCCAATCACGGCGGCAACAGCCGGAGATGGCGGTGCGACCACGGCGATGGAGCTAGGGTTTCGGCTATTGTCGGAATCGCATGGGGATTGTGCATAAGGATTAGGAAAAAGCTAGAAACATTCCTGGGAGCATGAGGATGATGATTTTAATGTTACGAAAGGGTGACATCGCTGGCAAAGTCGACTTCAACGATGGACCGACGGGGTTCTATTTGCGGTGGGGAAAACTTGAATATCTCAAGCTTCATTCGATGGTGTCTACTGATTTTTGGCAGGGGGTGCGCTAGGAGGTACTGGATATAATCCTTAACTGGATTGAAGAATTATTACATGTAGAAACGGAATTAAACCGAGAAGTGAGCTAGTTCAATGGCAACGGTCGAAAGAAAGACTAGAAGATACTACTCGATTCTGAATGAAAAGAGGCACGGCTTTTACTGTGAGAAAGAGCTATGGATGGCGATCCTTTTTGCTATTGAGGTTGAGTTGTGGCGCCGCTTGTTGAGGACTGGCGACGGTGGAGCAGAGGCGGCATTCGTCCTCAACTTCGGTGGTGTCCGCGGAACTCAAAACTACGGCCAACACAATGAGCAAAACGCTAAGCGAGTTGGCGTAGAAGATAGAGCACAGACATGGTGCCAACTTTGCTGTTTGCATTGACAGAAAATAACGGGAGGAGAAAGCGCTCACCGGGGAGGAAGAGGAAGCGGCGAGAATGGCGATGGCGGGGCGAAGCTGAGACAGAGCTCGACGCCGACGGCCAGTGGACAGGTATTTAGAGGACAACGGGGTGTTTAGGCCATGCAACTGCCTGCATTCATGCCATGTCCCAGTGGCGAGCGCTCCCGGCGTCGATCGGCGGGGACAACCGTATACAGAGCATGTTCGTCAGTTCAATCGAGTGTGTGAGGCTGACAGTGGCTCCCACTGCCCCTTATCCTCTTCCCTTCTCTGCAACTTTAATTCTCATACCAAACCTTATCCAAAAATTCTATATTTTTGTGGGGAGGCTTAAATAAATATCTGGAACTTTATTCTGAAATTGGATTTTGAATTTGGCCAAGTTTCATTTGAATTTCAAATTTCAATTTGAATGAAATTCAATGGGGCCACTGAGTTAAATACCAATTGAGCTTTAAAAATTTTGAAACTTTGTGGATAGGTTAAGTAAGTCATGATGACCATGATGGTGTGTTAAAATCTTGATGTTCAACTATGCTGAAAAGAATTCAAAATTTGAACTCTAAATATGGCTAGAATTTGCTAAGCGTCTCAAATAAAATAGCAAATGAAATTCAAAAATCTAGAAACATGGCAGGAAGTCTATTTGGAATATTATGTGACCATGGAAAAATTTATGGCCTCAGATTTGAATATTTTGGCAGGACCTAAATGTACAGTGCTATATTCAAATTAATTTGAATATATTAGTACTGCATAGTAATTTTCCCCAAAAAATTTTATTCAATAGATTCCAAAATTTGTAGAAAGGTCACTTAAATTATTCTAAGGTCACTGATGAAGTTCATTCCTTCTGTTACTAAAATTTCAGTATGAGTAAAAGAAAGATTATTGATGATATCAAGTTTATGTGTACAACCATAATTGATCTTCACTATGGTTGACAACAAACTGGTACTGAACTTGATATAAGGAAAACTGGGATTTTACAAGTTACAACTACAAATCTGAGAGATGTCGGCAACAACAACAAAGCCCGAAACTTGATCATACAAGGATTAACTCAAAGCGACTTCAATCGTGTTGCACACCTCCGATCTGCATACAGTGTGTGGAAATCACTTTGTGACTACCACGAAGGATCCAACACGATCAAGGAGGTAAGGCAAGACATGTTCAAGGAAGAATACATGTGCTTCGATATGCAACCCGATGAGTCCGATGATCTCTTTGCTCGCTTTAATAAAATTCTCAACAACTTGCGTAGCGTCAATGTTAAATTTTCAGATGCTGAGAATGCTAGGCAATTACTAAGTGCTTTAGACATGTCAATTTGGGAGATGAAGGATACATCTATTCGTGAATCTACTATCATGAGTACACTCACTTTAGATGCACTATATTCTAAATTGAAAACTCATGAAATTGACATGGTCTCACGTAAGAACCCCAACAAGTATCTTGCATTTGTTTCTCAACATGATATGCCTAGCTCCGGCCAATCTTCATCTTGTGGTACACTTGCTTTGTTGTCCTCTCTAACCCTGGAACAGATTGAGGAGTTTCCAGAGGAGGAGCTAGTACTTCTCTCTACTAGGTTCTCAAAAGCATTGCAAAATGCGAGAACTAGCAGGAGAGGAAGCTCCAAACCTCAACGATGTTTCGAATGTGGTAAGACAGGACATTTTGTTCAGATTGCCGTAACCTTTCAGGTCCAACTTCTTGGGATAAAAAGCAAACAAGGACGAAGCACTCCTTTGCAAAAGATACAAAGAAAAAGAAGGGTTTTACAGGACGTCAATTGGTGAGCAGTTTTATCTCCGCACTTCAAGAACTTGGCTCAAGCAATGTGGACATTAGAAGTGACGAAGATGAAGATGATTTGTCAAACTTGTGCTTCATGGCGGACAAGTCAAGATCAAGTATGGAGGAGGCTGAACACAACAGCGAAATTGAAGAGGTATGTCCTACTTGCGAAGAAATGTGTGATGCTATTTCTCGTGCCATTGTTATAAGGAAAAGGACAAAAAGCTTAGGGACAATGCTGTTAAAATTGAGTCACTAGAATCTGAAATTAAACGTCTGAAATCCTTGGTTCCTAAGACGGTTCTTGTCCTCATGTGATTTAATATATGAACAATTGTCCTCATTAATAAGTGCGCACACCCCCACACTTGATAAACTTGAGTTAGAAATTAAAAAGAACAGAGACCTTGCCGCACTTAATGATAAAAACTTGAAAGTTACTAGCTGTTCTACAATTGATTTGCATTATTCTACTTGTGATGATCTTGATAAATAACTGTGGGGAACGGAGTCCCGATGTCCAAGGATCTCATTGGGTGGTGCCGTGCAATGCGGCACCTAACAGCACACATGAAAAGGATACAAAACATATAAAGTTTTCATTTCATAATAAGAAGAGTTTACAAAAGAGTGTACAACAGAGGTACACACGCAGCGGAAAATACATACTCATAATCTCACTTAACTAAGCAGGAGAGGAGACGTCCATGCCCTACGACGCATCTCACTAGCAACATGAAGAACATTCAGTAGTGGCGTGGTTCACATGAGATTTATCTCGACATCTCGAGATCTTATGTACAACCTGAACAACAGAAATAAACCAAATACCTACAAAAATTGTTAAAGCGCAAATGTGAGCGTAAGGCTCACCAAGACTAACCCGTCTCACTAGACATATGCAGGGGTGAATACTAAGCATAGGTGAGGAATAGCATAAATAGACTCACCTACAAGTGGATCCTTATAATCGTGTTTTAAGGAGCAAATGACATTCTTCAGGCATGGCACATCATAGACTCCACAATCAAACAAGAAATGCTTTGCCAATGATATGACATGCCCAAACCACAAAATTCTATTACAGTTAAAGTATGGGGAAACTGTAAACTTTGAATTATGCTATCTCTAAGGCACACAAGGTTGCGAAGAAATTATAATTCAATACATCATATTCTTTTGGCTTCTTTAGTATTTACTACGTCACCACTCAGTGAACAAGTGGTACTCACAACCGCGAGGGACGGTGATTCGAATCAATGATACCCAGAAAACATGACACGTACGCCCGTACTGGAAGTCACATCAGTGCACTCCACAGACGTCGTACGCAGCCACCTTTCTCAAGTTCCGCGTAAGATGAATAGATTCAATCGTCTAGGACAGTATCCCCACTCATGGTGTACCCTTCTGTTGTGATGTTGTCGTGAGCGAGTTTCCGTCTACTGTGCTGCAGCAGAAAGCCTGAGGCGATCAAAAAAGTCTCAACAAAAGCTCCCATAGGTACATCGGTTTCCTGGACCCCATATATCCAGTATGACTCCAGTACAGTTCAAACTTGCTCAGCAGAGCGGCATACGGATCGGTCCATAACCGACACAGGCAGGGCTATGCGCCCGAGGCTCCATCTCGTCGACTCCTATTCCCCCTGCCTGGTCTGGTATTCATTTCATAAGCCATTATTTCATCTTTCACCCTCATATGAACTGTTATTCCTATCTCGTGAGTGGATTCCAACTACTCGACTTCTATCGATATATCTACACTATTGGCATCGGCAGTTCTATATGTCAAGCTGTAACCTTTTCAGCCCTCCCATAGGATTTCTGGATATGCAAGTGGAGTATGAAACACAATATATGTAATGCACAATATCAACTGAAGACGTAAGTAAATAAAACTGGAAAAATTCTGAAGGCTCTTAAATGCAAACCGGGGCTTGCCTTAGTTT